>JAMPIV010015023.1:97500-264838 GCA_024509875.1 Oreohelix idahoensis | reverse complement strand
GACGCCTAGAGAGATTCTGTACTCTATGGTCACAACAGCGCTGAAGGGACACATTAGCAACTCATATAAGTATCTATAGAATACAATAATATATAGTATATATATATGTATATATATATCGTATATATATATGTAATATTATGTATATATATATGTATATATATATGTATATATATATGTATATATATATGTATATATATATGTATATATATATATATATATATATATATATATATATATATATATATATATATGTATATATATATATATATATATATATATATATATATATATATATATATATATATATATACACCCGACAATGGCTTTTGCTGCTAAACGAGTAACCATGAGAGGTCCAATGACGCGCCTCTTGTACTTTTTTAGTGAAGACTTGACCACCAAGAGAGGTAACAAGTACCGGCAACTGACTACTCAACTATGACATTATGTTAGTAGATGCCTGTGGTAAAGTGGGATATTATAAATATTTATAGGGGACTTAGTGTACTGACTGAGGTCAGCTGTGAAGGTATCTGTATCTAATAAGGAGATTCACATGATAGATTTTTTCTTTCCCCTTCTTATCTATCTTATAATTTGTTCTAGACACCTTCTCTAGAACTGTATATGGACCTTGCCATCCAATTTGTAACTTATTCTGACTACCGGGTAGAAGAAGCAGTACCTTCTCTCCCACAGCCAATCTCTGTCTTTAGCTTTCCTGTTGTAGTAGGCAGCATGTTTTTTCCTGGCTTGTCTCAAATTTTCGTTGGCAAGTTTCCAGCCAGTTTTTAAACGAGTGGTCAGCTCATTCACATATTGGTATGAGGATGTAATATTTTCCTCTGCCTTTTCATCAGTCCACGTTCTTAACAGAGTTACATATGGACTTTTAAATTCGGAAACTTATTTTTCCTGGTACATGTCAGGTCCTTTGCACTCGAAGCCCTGTTGTGATGACTTTTCTTCCCAGAATCATCATGCACAAATCGACCGCTACCAATTTTTCTCTTGGTCCTTTCTCCCCACTTAGAATTCTTGATGAGATTTCCTCTCTACATCTTCTTCCTCCAGTTTACATAAGTCCGATCGAGGGATTTTCGGCTTATCCTGGGGTAAGACATCTTTTTGCACTCGCTGCATAGTGGCCATTGTAAAACAGTCAATTGAAGATTGTCCGTGAAAAGGGGCTTCCCATTTCATTTGGTCCACTTTATTATTCTTTCTATTGTCAGGCCTAAGTTTGCCCCGTGGCGTGTCCAGGTCCTGATCAATGTTCCCACTTGTGGGTGTTCCCTCATGTGCTATGCTACACCTTTCTACAAAATTTTCAATGTCCCACCTTGCCTTGGGCCAATAATAATTCTGAGCTACCTTTTGAATGATGGTACCTATTTTTTCATGGTCCCCATCTTTTCTCACATGTAAGCTCCTTATTAAGTCTGCCCTATACCTTTTTGGAAGTACCAGCTGTCCCTGACCTTTGGATCTAGTTCCAGTCTTCCGGTATATCAGTTTGTTCTTCATGTAGAAGTCTCCTTTGCCTGGAGGTGTATGGCATTTGGGCAACTTCTTGAAACACGGCTTGAGTCTCTTGTCCTCCGCCTGTGCATTCTTCATCTCATCTGGATGAGTATTTACTGTATTATCATCCTCCTTTTTAGACTGTGATCTGGTCTGCACTGTTGCCAATATCACAGGTCTCTTGGGATTCCCCAAGAAGACATATCTACACCCCAATATCAGAGGGTAGATTGGCTCATTTATCACTGCTGCTTTTATGATTCCTTCCACGTATCGCGTTTTCACCTTTATCCGGGCGACGGGAAGTGTCATGGTCGCTACATCCTTGGTTGCAGTTTGAATCTCCACTGTTTCTGTGGTGTATTGATCTGCCTGCACCAGGTGAGAACTCACAACGGAATCATAATCTAGACCTGTATCATATAAGCACCTTATGGTGACTCCATTACAGATGACATCTTCACACACTGGGGGGTGGTATGTTTCCTGTAGTTCCGCAGGTTTGACCTTTTTTCCCTTCTTTCCAGATGTCATAGCAGCACAATGAGGAGGTTTCCTTCTATAATGGTCAGTATCATGATTGTCCATCCGACAATTCTTACACCACCTCCTTTTTTGGTTGAAAGATTTTCTTTCATCAAATTTCCTTTCATCGAATTGTGGGGTTTTATTTTTATTGTCATACCGTGGCCTATCAAACTGGTGCTTACCTTTGTTCTGATCTCTAGGATCAAATTTATTAAAGTTCTGTGGTGCCTTAAAATTATCTACCTGTTTCTTTTTATTACCTGATACCTCTGCCTGAGCTGCTTGATACCTTTCAGCGACATTCAGTAACTCACCCAGTCTCTCTGCACCTTGTTCCATGAGAAACTTTCTCAGGTCTGGAGCCATGGACTCTCTTAACTGTTCTATAAGGATCATGTCCTTAAGATCTTGGGTTTTCCAAAGAGAAGTCCATTTCTCCAAGTATGTCTCTAACCGTGCAGAGAACTGGTGATAGGTTTCACCTGACAGTAGTTTAGCATTCCTAAATTTTTTTCTATAAAATTCACCATTCTTTTCATATCTTAACAAAAGAGCCTGCTTTAGCATGTCATAATTTTCTTGATCATCTCTGCTCATTTTGGCAAAAACTTCATAATCTGCACCACAAAGCCCTTGAGATAACTTTAAGCTCCACCTTTCTCTCTCTAACCCATACGTGGTAGCTAATAGTTCATATCTATTTAGATAGCTCTCGATATCATCTTCTTTCTCAACAAAATGATCTAAATGAAAGTTCATTGCTGAGGTTGAGGCTCCCTGACTAGCAGTGGCATCAGAGGTAAAGGGACTGGCACCATTTTCAGGAGCATGGCTTTGAAACTCAAACTCCCTTAGTCGTAACTCATGTTCCCTTTGTAATCTCTTCTCCTCCTTTTCTGCTTCCCTCTCGGCAGCCTGTCTCCTTTCTTCTCTTTCTGTAGCTTGTCTCCTTTCTTCTGCTTCCCTTTCTGCAGCCTATCTCTTTTCTTCTCTTTCTGCCTTTTGTTCTTCTAATTGGAGCCTTTTAATCTCCCTATCTGCCTCCAATGCCTTAGCCTCAGCCTCAATCTGCAACCTCTTAATTTCTTTTTCAGCCTCTAACCTTCTTTCAGCTTCAAATTTTCTTTCTTCACGTTCAATATATTTGTCACATTCTTTAGTGACATAGGCAGTCATAACTTGCCCGTCCATTCCTAACTCTTTCGCAGCCTGCACAGCAGCAGATCGAAATTTTGCTAGGTCCGCCATTTTCTAACAGGCAAATGTAAACAATTCAATCTATAAATAATTATCTAAGGACAACCACAGGCACTGAGAGCTCAACCTTATTTAATTTCCACCCAAGGATTTTTTTTTAAATTTTTATTATTCCCTGAAGTGAATTATCCCCAATATATTTAATAGGGAAAGATTCAAAATCCCGGACAGGACCCCAATATATGTGGTAAAGTGGGATATTATAAATATTTATAGGGACTTAGTGTACTGACTGAGGTCAGCTGTGAAGGTATCTGTATCTAATAAGTGTGGGGTATTACAGATGACCTTACTTTGCTACCACATTTAGGCCTCAGTCAGACTTATTCTGGAATATTGTGATGACTACGTTGAATGTCTAGGGTTATGATAATGATGAAGTGTAAGTCACAACAACAACAGACAGATAAACAATTTAATTTAATCCACAATACTTTACAACACTGTGACACTCACATACATAGAACACTCTATAAGGCTATCTTAATAAGTCAAGGGTAACTTTTAAAAATATGTATTAATTCCTTCAAATATTAAATATCCTGATTCAACTACAAAGTGAACCAGGAATCACAATCAAATGTAATCACAAGTTGTATGTACACAATTTATAGATAGGATCTTTGTATTGCCATATATTATTATTGCAATTTGTGTGTAAGTTGTGCTGTAGTACTATGAGGTAATACTGGCTTTTCAAGCTAGGTGGTTGTGTGTCATCATGACTTCAAGTGTTTGTTTCTCGTGGAAATAATATTGGAAAGGGTCACAGTTTCTTTTTATTTGAAACAAATAATGTCCCTCTTGATTTAAGGTAAAGTCACTTTTAGAGGGGGTATACACAAGATTGAGCTGCTCTGGTCACGAACTCTTAACTTCTGTGTGGGCGACAGGAAACAGTCTCCACTGCTCGCTTGCTTCACCGTGTTCTTGAGAACCAACACTGGTCGATATATTGACCAAGGAGTATGCTACCAGCCTCTGGATTCAGCAAAATTCAGACCAGGTGCTGCTTTAATATGTTAGTACCACAGTCCCTGAAACAAGAAGGTTGTACCTCCTACTTCAGAACTAATTTATAATCTATTTCCACACTGAGCACAATACATAACAAACACAGAGTTCATCGCGGTAGGCCAACTGCTAGCTTCTCATGTAACAGTATACACCAGTATTCCTCTCCCTAATGGTTACAACGCCTCTGCAATTCCAGCATTATTTCCTTCTATTCAATAAGATAGGTGTCATAGTACTATTTGGCAATCCCATGCAGTTATACTCCTCTCCGACAAGTTTTGTTCATGGGGGAGCAATATCTAGGCTTTTCTTCATGTTTGTTACTGAACCACACACATACAGACATAAATTTATCAATTCACATTCAATTTTTCATCTAAAAGATATCAAATATTTCTAGCTTACCACAATTCGTGGAAATATTAAACAAAATACGTTGACTGGCGATGAGTTATGGCACAATTCCGATCTGCCACTGTCCCAGGCTTTCATAAGAAAAATATGAGCTGGATCTCAACGCACTTGCTTCTCAGTAAGTTTATTTTCAAAATGTGGCCCTGAACTGACGCTCCTAATTGACTATATCAAATGGTCTAACCAATGGGACCATGTTTACAAAAGCTTTTGAAAAAATTTACCCTTCCTTCTGTTTCCCTTAACAACCAAAAATAGTATTTGCATTCGACTAATCATGGTTAGGCTTACATATTCTTCTAGCCAATCAAATCGGATTTAACTTGTTGGTCTATTTCCCGTAAAATAGTGGTTTTAAAACATGCCACTGAGCAAATATGATCTGGTACTGTCAGACAACCTCACTATTTTATTTTGTCTATAATTTGTTAATTCCTAGACTATTTGCGTAACACTTAACATATTCTTTGTCAGCAAGTTCTAAGGAACCCAAATATATAAATTTAATGGGGCCAAGTGGCTTCGTTCAAAATATGTATTTTCTTCTACCACCCGTTCACTTCGATACGATGGGGTGTCTTCTGTACTGTCAGGATTTCAAACGTAAAACAGTATTGTGTCATGTTTCCTAATAAGCATTAACCATGTTTTTTTAAACCTAACCTCGTATTGGTAGTGTTTTTTATCACTGTCTATTAGAAAAAAAATTAGTGCTTCATGCCTTTCGCGCGTGATGGCATTAATTTTATATCGCGAGACTGTGGTAGTATTGTATGCGTTCCTCCGTTCAGCCCTCTCTCTCTCTCTCTCTCTCTCTCTCTCTCTCTCTCTCTCTCTCTCTCTCTCTAAGTCCGTCTGTCTTTTCATTACGCAGTGTATATAATGACATTAATGCTAGTATTTTATCTAGGTCATTAAGCAGGGTGCGTATCTCAAGGTTTTCTAAGAAATACAGTACACGTTTTATTTTTAGAAAGGCGTGTATGCTGCTGTAGGCTTTACTATCAAACGTGAAAGCGTTACAATTTTGCAGACGAAGTAGAAAAAGGGGGATTTTTGTACGCCATTGTGACAGCACTGTTCTTTTACCATTCCTCTTTCCTTTTATTGAATTAATTCGTTAGGCTTTACATTTACCTTTTTAATTTAGATATGTGGATTTAGAAGGTTTCACGACAATGCCATCTTAACAGATATCAGTGGGTCTGACCGTATTGCCCACATTCATGGATAGCAATGGAGGCAGCCCATATGTGGTGGAGTGATGAGTAATTGCAGATGGCGGTAATAGGTGCTGTAGGTATGTAATCCAGGAAGCAGGAATAATGCATACTTGCAGGTAACAGCAATCGATGTGGTATTTTATAATCCAGGAAGCAGCCTTATCGGCTGGAAACAGGATATGTGCTGGAAACTGCCATATAACCTGGAAGCTGCAGTATAAACTGGAAAAATGCAGTATAATTGGGACTGCAGGATAACTGGAAACAGGGTAAAGGGACTGACCAAGAATCTCTGGAAATAAACAAGCAATCAATATCCCATTACTAACCCATAACGGGCACACCTTTTTATTCGCTCACCCATGTAAACATAAACAAACTCTCTCTCTCCGTTTCCCACCCCACACAAATCAAAGCAGGCTCTCACCCTTCGTTCGCTCTGTTTTGCCTAAGGTTTCAGGCTTACCAATTAAAGTCCCACTCACTTTTACCGATGAAAAATTTATCGCCGCTGCGCGAGGCTTAGCGAAGGCGACCCTGGTATCTAGGTCACGGTTGTGATAAACAAGCGCAAAGGCCTTATAGCTCTATCTTTTCCTACATCTCTCATATTGTATTTGTGTTCTTTCACCCCACATTTGCTATCCCATATTTGCTATTTCATCGTTGTGATTACTCGCGACCGGTATCTAGAGAACCACATTTGTTCTTTCATCGGGGGAAATAAAATCCTTTGATCGAGTCCCCATAACTGACATTATCATTTGAAGCCCACATTGCATCGTGATAAATCTGATGAAAACACATCTAGTCATCCCAATCAGACATCTGGGCATGCTGTGGACCATTGTTATCTTTGCAGTTAGCGACGGGTCACCACATTGGACGCCCAGATTGGCCAGGTGAAAACGTCTCATGCTGCAATGGTGTTATCTTTGGTCGGCCGCTGTTCAGACAAGCGTTGGGTTACCACATTGGACGCTGTGGCGAACTTCTAAATACAATATCTAAATTAGAATATAACAGTATAGTGCATAAAGTCAAAGATAGGATAGTACTACAAATTTTCGGCAAGAATCTTAGTCGTCGCCTACGCCTTCAGCTTATTATTTGATAACGCCTTAGCCGAACCAAAAAGGGTACCCAATTTTTCAAATTCGTCCTTGAGACAAACGTAACACTTTCCTAGGTCAACTAAGTATTTGCCTAAATACATTGTAGAAGGGAGAGGGGACGGATGGATAACGCAACGCAAATCACGTCTCACATTTGTTTCTAAAAATAAAACCAACTTTCTAGTATTGCCCTTAGGCGGTTTTCAAAAATACGATGTAACGTTAGAAAATGTGGACACTACGATCAGGAAAACACGCTTAGCTCTTATTGCGAATGACATAAACTCTCGTATTTAGCTTGAAAGTACATGAGAAAAGAATTGAACAGGAGGTAGTTTAAAAATAAACAGTTAACATAGAAAAAGTTATAGAATTTTGAACCAAGCCACTTAGCCCCATAAAAATCATATATTCGTGTACCTGAGGCCTTGCTGACCAAGAATATGTTATCAATTACATAAATAGTCCACTAATTAACTAAATATTGGTAAAAATACATACAGAATCGGAGATACTGTCAGGTCAAGTCATATATGCTTAGATTGGATAGCATATTTTTTTTGGAAAAAAAAAATTAGGTGACAGAAAGGCTAAGATAGTACGATGAAATGGATTGGATGGAATTTGAAGGAAGCCGTAATATTATTGGCTGACCTAAATATACAAATCTAGTTGGTAATAGTAACGCATAGGGTTTGAGATAATTTTTAAAAAAAATTCATTTAAAAAAAGAGATGCTTGGTCTCATTGGCCAAAGTTTTTTTACATGATAGGAATAGTAGGATGCTCGCTGCCATTTTTTCAAAATATTCAGAGGAGCAAGAAGCGATGAGCAGACTTGTGTTTTTTTAAATAATACTACCATCAGAAAGAAGTCTGAACAGAGGCAGTGATGAAAGTGTGCTATATTCTATTGCCTTATTCATCGTTACTTGTTTATATTTCCTTGATAAGTGGTAAGATTGATTTTATTGACTTTTTAATTAACAAATGGTTGTGTGTAAGAAAAGGCCATGAAAAAAGATTGTAATTAAATGGTTCCATAACAGACTTAGGCATGGCCTAGATGTTGATCCATCATATAAGGGACTATCTAAAAAGGTTAGAACTACAGGACTATATATATGATGGTCATACAGGAACATTACACCTATCGTATTGCATGGAAAAGATTACTGCCGGAATGACAGAGGCGTAGCATCCATTAGGGAAGAGAAAAGAAAACTGGTACAATTTGTTCCATCAAACTAAAAGGGGAGAAGCAGGGTTGTCAGAGAGAGCTGACCATGTTATTTTGTAATGCATATATGTTTACATGTAAATTGGGAGGAATTAGTTTGATATTAAGACAGAACCATAACTTGCATTGACAGGGGTTACTTGTCTGGTGCTAGTACTCGATCAGTGAAGAAGTCTGCAAGATTTCAAAGAGTCTCTGGCACCTGCTTATATTAAAGAAGTCAAGACCAGAGGAGACTGAAGTGTTTGGCCAAACCGACTACAACTGCGGCTTGTTCCAGGATCCAGATAAGTTGAATATCTGGCCTGGGACAACCTATCACGATTAAATAATAATCTCCTGTGCTTACAAAAACATTCATCCTAAAGAATATAATAAACCATCATAGTGAAACAAAAGACAATGGAATGATGACAATCCTCAACCTGCTTCCCATCACCAGTATTTAAATAGAGTAAATAACATCAAAGTGAACATTTGTAACAATGTACTATGGACATATTGTCTGTTGTATGTAAATATCTTTATATATATATATATATATATATATATATATATATATATATATATATATATATATATATATATATATATATATATATATATATTTGTAAATATATCTATCCATCTAAATTGATTCTCATTGACTGTAGTCCTGACCCAAAACAAATTTAGGCTCAGGACCAATAAAGTTTAACAAAAGATATTTTAAATATAAAATTTAACAGCTGGAGTTAGTTGAGTTTATCATAGTACTTAGTATATGTTTGTATATGTTTTGTAATGAGATTTTTTACAACACTCTTACAATACCTTAGACACTTGATGTAGCTTTCAGTCACGCTAGTCAAAAAGAATATAACTTCGAGTGAGATCGTAAGGTGGTAACAAGAAAGGTACTCTGTAATAAAGTTGTTCATTGTTTACCTCAGAGACCTTCACAGTTGATCTCACTCAAGTACAACTATACGCACACCATTCTTCTTAACATGAAAACCCACCACAGACGCCCAGCTTGGCCAGGTGAACAATAAACAATCAGAGAGTAATGTGACAGCAATTTGACAGCACTTTTGCATTAGCCCGCCAATTATCTCCATACCTGTTTGTCAAACCACACCCAAGGTTGGACTGACAGGGGACAAGAGCGATCCTGTGAATGAGTGACCAGAGGGGCTATTAAGGATTGGTTGGTATGGGCGGAGCTGGATGTCACGAATCCAAGAAACCCATATTGGACTTGCAGAAATATAATACCGCGTAGCTTCCTAGTGGAAGGAGTCCAGTTTTTACATTGTGAGGAAGAGATTAAACCCAAAAACGCCTAGCCTAAATACACGTGTTTATTCAGAGTGGATATAATTCAGTTCTGTGATGAATTGTGTTCTTAAAGGATTTTGCGAAGGGAAAAGAAGGTTAGTAGATCTTATACAGATTATTAATATATTTTCTTAATTTTTGTTTATTTTAACCTCACAGCTAAAATGTGCAAAAGATAGAGTGTCAAATAATTCTTTGCATAACTGATTAATAAAATCAGAAGATTTTCCTAGAAGATGATAGGATGATAGGAGGTAATTAATAGTTCATACTTCACCTTCATCATCATCACAGTCTCCCATGCGCACACACTCTCATGCACAAGATATTTAACATCATTAGAATTGAACTCATAGAGAGATCAATAATGAGCAGTAGTATAAATGAAAGTCAACCAGTGATGTTAAATGTGAAAAACTTACGAAGACTTTTGTGTGTCTTCAGTTCATCAGAAGTCTGAGTCTACACGCAACTTGTCTGACGTCTAACCAGAAATAAGTTATAAAAAACGGACATTTGGCTAGCAGAATTCGCCATAGGACATCTTGCATTCCTCAATTAAAGAGGAATATTGTCTCACCCACAAGTCAGAAGGTGGACGCAGCATTTTTCATCACCATATACTGCTGGTTCACACGTTCAATACATCGTTATCTCAAGTTCAATACAGAGTCACCATAAGTTCAAATCACTCGAAAGATCATTATTATCTGAAGTCAAGCAAAAGAGCTCAAAAGAGGAATCGCATATTTATACCAAATGCATCACACTTTTAAGCGCATTCTATGAAGCAGACTCTAAAGTATATTTTATGAATCATGACTACATACACAAGATTATGAGTCTACATATCACTAACATTTCGTGAAGATATCCAGTCTGGCCAGTACCCTCGGGAGATTAGACAACAGACCATTTGTTCATATGACAGCTATTAACTGTTGATCAACACTACAGAGATATACTCAAACAGTGAAGGAATATACATAAATATCTCGTCAGCGTTCTCAGTGCGACAACAGTTTTCATCAGAACGTCCTCGGCTTAGAGATACCCCACTCGACATAGCGTATAACAACTTGGGACAGTGTATGCATACATGTGAATCGTCATATCAATGCGAAGCATTTAGAGACACATGGACTGTGTAGAGTACTCACCATTTTGGTAACACGTATCATATCACATCATCATCATTTCGCTTTACACCAGTTCATTCTTAATTAACTATTACTTAATTACCTGCAAGTTTATTATCTCATCTGTGTGTTTGTGGGAATCGTCTTTTACCATCATCACGCTCTAACCATTACTAACCCTATATGTGTGAATATTTAATTAGTAAACCCAATAATCGTTTGATCATTATCTAGTTTGTTAATGTATCACTCGTGCTGTCGGTGTTACATATTCATATATAGGAACATTTCTCTACTCAGATGAGGTTGGGGGCTTTTTCTTTTTGGGATCTAAGGGCTGAAGCTAAGGTCGTGGAGAAACAGAACTCTTTCCATAATTAATTAGAAAACACTGTCGAGTGGAAAGCATTCGCATTCCTGTCTTCTTGTCCCTATCTCGAATAGGTCTTTATTCTTTCTTAACGAGCCAATTTCTAGAGACCTTATATCTAATATCTCATAAAATATTCCTGGCAAAAACTACTGTCGTAGTTGCCCCAATACGCACCACACGACAATTGTGGACTCGTCTTGGGATTAGTGAACCCGGACTTAGAAGTGTGATCAATCACATTTTCATCCCTGCTATACAATTGCGATAATTGCAAAATTTGTTGGCATTTCGAGGGATTACCTCATAGACTGACTCTTACTATAATTTTTCTATTTCATAGGGAGGATAATTTATATCTCTAAAGCACGAGTGATACTTTTTAAATTAAGTATCAAACGGACAGAGTAAACACTTGTTGAGAACAGAGGATACTGTAGGGAACTGATTTTTTTTTCTTTTTCTGTAACTGCGGGGAAAATTTTTATCATAAATATTTAGCAAATTTTTCATAGAAACTTCGAGATAATCTGTTATATAATTTTTCAGAATACGCTGAGTGAGTGATTTTTTCAAGAACTATTTGAACTTGATTACTAATTTAAACCTAGCTGGTTTTAAAGAGATAATTACTTGTGCGAGTCTAATAAATTTGTTTGGAGGTCACTGCCAATTTTTCCATTCGCAAACCCGTACTGCATATCATGGCAGATGCCGCAAAAATTAGAACTAGTTTAATGGAGGCAGGGCGTGAATTCGGGTTAAGTGGAAAAGACCTGATGAAATATGTAAGCGAGGAGACTGATAAACTCCATGAAAGAGAGATGGAAATGCAGAAACTTACAATGGAGAAGGCCGCAGCAGAAGCAGCGGAGCGGAAAGACGCAGCAGAAGCAGCGGAGCGGAAAGACGCAGCAGAAGCAGCGGAGCGGAAAGCCGCAGCAGAGCATGCACTTAAGATGAAGCAACTGGAAATCCAGGGACAGACCAATCAGATAGAGCTGGCAAAAAGTGCAGCGGCTTCCAACTGTGATGGAGGATACTCACCCCGCTCAGATGGTGTGCTTACTTCGCAACCTGCGCCACCCAATGCCATGAACTTTCCACTGGAACCATTTTCAGAAAGGAACGATACCATGGACGCCTTTTTAGACCGCTTCGAACGCTTTGCAACAGGGTTTGGGCTTGAAGAACGGAAGTGGAACTTGAAACTTTCCCAGGGCCTAAGAGGAGCAGCCTACGACGTTTTTAATAAACTTCCGGCCGGAGAGCAAGATGACTATCAGGCATTGAAAAAAGCTCTCTTGGTGAGGTACGAGCTTCATTCAGAGGCTTAACGGAAAAAATTTCGAGATTCTAAGAAGGAGGTCGGAGAGACTTTCTCACAGTTTGCAGCCCGTAACGAAGACTACCTAGTGAAGTGGTGTTCACTGGGAAACTTTACCGAGAACTATGACGGGTTGAAAGAGCTGATTGTGATAGAGCAACTAAAAGAGTCTATGTCGGTGGAAATGCGTGGATTTCTCACTGAAAACGGCGATGACCGGTTAGAAAATATTCTTACACTGGCAGAGCGATTCCAAAATGATCTCATGGAGTCTCAAGGAGCCAGAAAGAAGTTTTCGGATCAGGCGCCAAAGCAACCTGCTTGCTCCCAACCAGACCAACAAAGCAAAGGACCCCACATCTCGCATAAACAGCACGCAAAACAAAATAACTACAAAGAGCAAAACAAGAAAAGTGCTGCGCCACACCAGAGACAGGGAGATAAATGGTGCAAGTACTGTCACTTGAACAATCACAACACTAATGAGTGCAAGCGCAGACCTCTTTCCCAACATGCTGCCTGTCTGCAGACAAAATCGTCACCCCGAAAGGAGCAGAGGACCGGAAAAGTTTCTCATCCTCCCGTCATCGAATCAGTCATCGTAAATGGACAATCTGTGGAGTGCCTTTATGACACAGGACTTGCTTTCGATGCGGTGGTCAGGGCATCTTTTGTCACCCCTGACCAGATAACAGAAGAGAGTGTCGACATCCAAGGTCCGACGAAGGATGCTGCACCCATGACACTGCCAATTGCACTTATCAGAGTGGAATCTCGTTACGTGACAGGAGAGATTCGTGCAGCTATAATGGAAGAACCAATCTACTCTTTAATCTTGGGATGTAGATATGTGTTCCTTGGAGAACCTACTGAACCACTAGTCATGGCGGCCGTACAGACTAGAGGACAGTAAAAAAAGACGCAGAGCAGGAACCTCCTACCAATATCCCCCCCCCCCCGAGGAATTGAAGAGGGCCCAAACGGAAGATTCCTCAATGGCGCCCTGATTAAAAAAATTACCTAGGACACACAACCCACCTACCAAGGGAGACTTCTTTATGAAAAATGGATTGATGTATCGCCGAGCTGGAAACGAAGGACAGGAACACAACCAATTAGTAGTTCCTGCAACCTATAGAAACCAGGTACTTGAGATGGGCCACTCTATCTCATTTAGTGGACACATGGGAATGAGCGCCACGACTCAAAGGATCGCCTGCCACTATTATTGGCCAGGGATCACCGACGACATTGAACGGTTCATCAAGTCTTGTCATCAGTGCCAGAAAGTTGCACCAAAACACTGGACGGCACCCGCGACCCTTGGGGAGATGCCAATCTTGGGCACCCCATTTGAAAGAGTGGCCGTAGATATAATTGGACCTCTGCTGAGAACTAAGAAGAGGAACTCCCATATCCTTACCTTAGTGGACCCATGTTCCATGTGGGGCGAAGCCATAGCCATGCCAGCATGCGACTCAGTGCATGTAGCTGACGCTTTACTGAATATCTTTACTAGATTGGGCTTCCCGCATGAAATTCTTACAGACAACGGGTCACAATTTAGAGGCAAATTGACAGAGGAAGTGCTTAGAATATTCAAGACTAGGCATATTTATATATTTCGCCCTATCACCCCCAAAGTAACGGGCAAGTAGAGCGGTTTAACGGGACGCTCACCTCTATTCTTCGGAAGCTGCACAGGAGAAGCCAGAAACTTGGGATCAGTATCTTCCTGCCGCATTATTTGCTTATAGGGAAGTACCGCATGCGTCAACTGGAGTTCCTCCGGCCACATTACTCTTCGGAAGACCTATTAAAGGTTCATTAGAAGCCTTACTAAGAACATGGACAGATGCCAAGGCAGACGACAATGTCACATCAGCCTTCCAGTACGTCACAGACTTGAAACAGCGTCTGAAGACTGGCTGGGAATTAGCCACAGCGAAAGTACGGGAGGCTAGGCGGAAACATGCGAAATATTACAATCGGATTCCGAAGGACCGAGAACTAGCAGTAGGAGAGAAGGAGCTACTTCTTCTGCCGAGTAGCAATAATAAGTTGCAGATTTGCTGGAGGGGACCCTACACAGTTGTGGAGAAGATTTCTCGCACCAACTATAAAATTGCCGTGAACGGAAAGCAGAAAATGTATCACTTAAATCTGCTTAAGAAGTTTTACGAGCGAGCCCCTGCCGAACCAGCGCACCTCATGACTATGGCAATTGCTACGCAAATGGAAGAAGAGCCTTTATCATCCGTAGAGTACCCGGTGATACAGGAGGAATCACATTAAGATGTGAAAATAAGCTCCACCCTAACGGAAGTCCAGCAAGAAAAAGTAAGGAGATTGATGGAAAACCACGCCGACTCCCTGACAGACAAACCGGGCCGGACAAACCTGATGGAGTTTGACATGGAAATCACGGATCCTACGCCCGTCCGAATGAGAACCTATCAAATTCCGTATGCCAAGGCGACGGCATTAAAGCAAGAAATTGATTATTTACTAAAGGAAGGCATAATTTCGAAGTTGGAGGCCCCTTACAGTACGGGAGTGGTGCTGTTACGCAAACCCAGTGGAGAGCACCACCTGTGCATCGACTACCGACAGCTGAATGCGTTAACACAGTTCCAGCCAGAACCGTTACCGGACCAGAACCAGCTATTTACTAAGCTGAGCAGTGCTCGCTATTTTTCAAAGATCGACCTCAGTAAAGGGTACTATCAAATACCGGTAAAAGCTGAGGTGAGGAACCTGTTAGCCTTCAGTACTCCAGATGGACACTTCGAGTTTAATGTGATGCCATTTGGACTAAACAACGCTCCTAGTGTCTTCACAAGGATGATGCGAAAGTTATTGGATCCTCTGAATCATCCCGCCATCAGCAATTTTATGGATGATATCCTAGTAGCTACTGAATCGTTTGAAGAACATATATCAGCGCTATCCTTGCTGTTTAACAGACTCAGAGAAGCGGGACTAACCGCCCGCCTAACCAAATGTCAAGCTGGGTGTGAACAGCTAGAGTTCCTAGGACATACTATATCCCATGGGACCATGTTCCCCGAGACTCAAAACGTTGAGAAGCTGAGAAATGCACCGAGATCGTCCACAAAAAGGGATGTCTGGTCATTTGTATCCCTCTGTGGATTCTACCAGAGATACATAAAGGATTTCAATAGCCTCTGTGCGCCGCTTACATCGCTAACCAAGAAAGGAAACCCAGATAAAGTGACATGGTCAGCAGAATGTGAACATGCATATGCACTCTTAAAAGAGAAACTCACCACAAAACCTATTCTACGGCTCCCGGATTTAACTAGAAAATTCATCTTGCGTACAGATGCCAGTAACATTGGAATCGGGGCTACTGTAACAAGTTGATCCTTTGAAAGGGCAGTAATTCGGAATATGTTTTTGGGCAAAGTAGATTATGAGTTACAATACTTGTATACCTGATTAAGCTGAGGTTTGTTTAACGTTATAATAGAAACATATCCTTTTTATTTTGAGTGACAGAGTACAGGAAAGCGTGCGAACGCTTTTATCTCAAATGCTGAGATGTATTTATTCTGTACTGTTTTTGAGCTGTGTTCAAAAACAGCGGAGTCTCGTTTTGGGTTTTTTGGCGGGACTAGAGTGTGTGATCCCGGAGAGGAGAAGAGGGATTCGGAGCGTTGGACCGGGAGTGGTCAACGCTGTTTGTGTGTGTTTTTCGAGGATGTATGCCTACGTAGTGCTTTGAATAATGTCGACTTAATGTTTTTGCTGTGTGGATAGGCCATAATTTATGTGAACTGCTGGGTGCAGTATTATAAGTCTAGCGCAGAGATGAGTCGTGAGGACTTTAGGCCATTATTTATGTGAACTGCTGGGTGCAGTATTATTATGAGTCGTGAGGACTTTAGGCCATAATTTATGTGAACTGCTGGGTGCAGTATTATAGGGCAGTATTATAAGTCTAGCGCAGAGATGAGTCGTGAGGACTTTAGGCCATTATTTATGTGAACTGCTGGGTGCAGTATTATAAGTGAGTCATGAGGACTTTAGGTTATAATTTATGTGAACTGCTGGGTGCAGTATTATAAGGCAGTATTATAAGTCTAGCGCAGAGATGAGTCGTGAGGACTTTAGGCCATTATTTATGTGAACTGCTGGGTGCAGTATTATAAGTGAGTCGTGAGGACTTTAGGCCATTATTTATGTGAACCGCTGGGTGCAGCATTATAAGTGAGTCATGAGGACTTTAGGCCATAATTTATGTGAACTGCTGGGTGCAGTATTATAGTGCAGTATTATAAGTCTAGCGCAGAGATGAGTCGTGAGGACTTTAGGCCCTTATTTATGTGAACTGCTGGGTGCAGTATTATAAGTGAGTCATGAGGACTTTAGGCCATAATTTATGTGAACTGCTGGGTGCAGTATTATAGCGCAGTGTTATAGCGCAGAGATGAGTCGTGAGGACTTTAGGCCTTGATATAGATCTGCTGATGAATGTTGAAGAGTATTGTATTGCAATGACTTGTAATGTGACTGTGTGTATATCAATGTAAACGTGATCGTGCTGTGACTTAATAAATCGACATTTAAATTACACCAGATGTTTACGGCCATCCATGACTATTATTTACGTACCTGTGTTGTGAGTGACTGTTCTACCACACACTCACTAATACATACCTAACAACACAGATACGACGGCACACCTACGCCACCCATACACCGTGGATGTGCATTAACGGTTACAGTGGTGGACCAGTTCAAATTGGAACGAATGGATATGACATTCGCGTATCAAGAGTTTCTCTAACTTGAGAGAGTATTTAACAGACGGAAGGATAAAATCGTTATCGATACAGTCCACATATCTGTATCATTTGATAGATTTGTTTTCGGGTTCTGACACCCGCAACAGTCGTTTTCAGAGAACTTCATGCGTGACCTGAATCTCATGTGCTTCAACCGTGACCTGGTTTGTATGCCACATGTGTGGCGCATTTGGGAAACGCCTTATTCGTGGTAACAATCAGCTTTATAGCACTGTCGGTGACGTCCTGTGTCGTGCCTGTGGAAAACAACAACGTCTGTAGTCTACATTTCCTATCAGATGTGCAGCGAAATTATCAAGCAGCGAGCCAGCAGTTTATGAGGTGATACAACGTCTGAAGGATAGCGTGTACAAGTCGAGTGTATGTGCAGTTGTACCAGTCATTTTGCAAGTATAACTCGAGTCAAGAGCGGGTTTGCTGTGTTCCTGTTACGATCATCATGTGCTCCTATGCAGTATTCGAGCACATACCTTACTAAAGCGAGGACCTGAACGGAAGAAAGTCTAGATCCAGTACCTTTCGGCGATAGACTGTTTTAGCGTCAGAATTATGTGATATTTAAAGTCTTGGCGGAAGGGAATGGAAAATTGACAGATAAGTGATTTTTGTTTGTTCTGTAAAGTGTGTCATGTCACTCATGTCTGTTACGGGCTTCTCGGGATCCCAGTATGTTTTGGGTGCTTCGATGACTTCTAGTATTTGAGGATAACCAAGTTATTATATTCGTATTCAGTTTATAGAGTCAAAGTCCCTCGGGTTCTTATCACTTTTGTAGGATTCCGTAATACTGTTCGTTGGTATCGATAATGTCTGCTTAACCCTTGTGATTCATTATGTGCTGAATGTGTTTTATATTAAATTCGACCCTTGACTGACCTGTATTAGTCTCTTGTCTTATTAATTATATTGGCAGTGTAAGATGCAGCGTGTTAAGACATTAATCATCACTGGTCATGATCAGTTGAGGATGAATAGCATTTAACTCAACTCCGAATACGATAGTTGATAACACTGTGATTTTGACGACTCAAAATATTTAATTAGTTATTTCATACCATGAGCAGACACCAACTACATGGGAACAAAAGTCACATCACATTCATGTACGATCTGTAAGAGTTCTCATTATTTCATAAGCACATGTTCACAATCTCTATCTAGAGTCCTGGTTAGAGGTCAGTTCCTTTTTAACGGCCAATGTCCTTTGGCATAAATTCAGAGGCTAACTAGACTTAACTATCCTGCTAGTCAGCAATACACTTATTATGCTAGGCTTACGTCTACTGCTAGTCGTTTAATATCCGTTACACTAGGCTTACGCTTGCCGCTAGCTGTACAATATCCATCTATACTAGTCTTACGCTATTGCTAGTAACATAATGTTCCTTTGGCATACCACGCCAGGCTAATCTGCCATAATTATGCAAACTGCGTTATTCCTACTACGACTTACGTTTGGTTCAAGAAATACACTGCTCAAAAGGCTTCCCAGCCACACAATTAAAAAGTGGACTACGCCACACACTTTCCAGTGGTTATACCACACAATATAAGTGGCAATGGCCACACATGCCATACGCTGCCGTTGGGGCCGAAGCCCACACGTCGAATGTCCTTACAAAGACACACGCGTCATGCATAGAGATATGCATACTACGTCGTTAATATATATTCAATTGCGATGTTCCATGGTGCAGTAATTCGAGTCGGCCAAAACTCAAATGCTTGCACACATGCAACAATCATCGACATCGGTCGATGAGATATATCTCTATTCGTTTGAGGTGTTCCATGATACAGCCATTCGGATCGAGCTCAAATCCAAATGTCTGTAAGCATGAAACAATCATCGACATCAGTCGCGGAGATATAATCATTTGAGGAATGCGCCATGCTGCAGACATGAAGCAATCCTCAACATCATCCCCCTCACTTCCAAACGTGACACTTGTGGCACGGATGATAGTGATGGAGAAGACGCCCGTCTCCCAAACATATCAATATTAGTACTACCTACTTATAAGTATGATAATCATTAAGTAGACACATTAAATTTTATGACATTAATAATAGCACTTGTCAACATGGTGACTAAAGAGTTAATTCAATTTCTTCTCAAAGACGTTGCGCGATAAAAGATCTGCCAAGTTATTGTCTGAGCCAGCAATAGGCAGAATTGTAAATGAAAATTCTTGAATTAACAAATACCATCGGTGTATTCTAGCGTTACGCATTGTTCTAGCTGTTATGTAAGTAAGAGGACTATGGTCTGTCATAATGTAAAAGTGCGTGCCGATGAGATATCTTGACAGCTTCTCCAGGCACCAGACCATAGACAGGAGCTCACGTTCACCTGTCGCATACTTCTGTTCAGCTGGAGTCAGTTTCCTCGACACATAGAAACATGGATGGAGTGTTTCCTTGTAACATTGCAGCAAACAACCACCCATGGAGTAGCTCGAGACATCTGATTGGAGTATGAATGGAATACGTATATTCGGTAATAACAAAATAGGTGCATTGCTAAATAATTTCTTAATTGTTACCAAAGCGCTTTCGCAATCTTTGTCCCAACGTACCTTATTAGGACTACCTTTGGTCAACAGTGCGGACAAAGGTGTAGATAGTTGTGCGAAATGCGGGATGAACTTATGGTAATAGTTTATTAGGCCTAAAAGGCTTCTAACTTGTTTCTTAGTAGAAGGGGTAGAAATCTCAAGAATTCTTTTGACTGTATTGTCGTCAGGATACAGTTTGTGGTTACCTATTCGGTGACCAAGAAAAGAAATTTCCTGACAACCTATTTGGACCTTTGAAGGTCGCACAGTCAAACCATGCATACGTTACGTATGCATGTAGAAGGGAAGTTAAACCATCAATATGGTCTTCCCACGAGTCATGAAATAGGCAGATGTCATCGATGTACGTGATGACATCTTTACGATCGCCAAGAAGGCGGCGCATCATGCGCACAAACGTCGCTGGCGCATTTACCAACCCAAAACACATATAATTCCATTGGTAGAGCCCAAAAGGAGTTGTGAAAGCTGTGTAAGGTTTGGCATTTTCGGCAAGAGGAATTTGCCAGTAGCCTTTAGAGAGATCTAGTTTGCTAAAGAAGGTAGCATTAGATAATTCTGACAAAAGATCATCTAAAAGTGGCATAGGCTCACCGTCTGTGATTGTAATTTTGTTCAATCGCCTAAAATCAATACAAATGCGTAAAGAATCATCCTTCTTTTTAACAATCACCATTGGGAATGCATATGGTGATTCCGAAGGAGATATCACACCTAAACGTATCATCTCCTTTAACTCTTTCTCTACCCTATCTTTGTGGTGTAAAGATATAGGATAGGGTCTGAGTTTGATAGGTTTATAATCAGTAAGAGTAATATCATGGGATATAAGCGATGTCTGACCTGGAAGGTCGGTGAGAACATCATTGAAAGAAATGAGAATATCCCGAACTTGATCTTGTTGAGAAGAAGACAGTGAAGAAGAAATAGTCACGTCTTTCCAAGATTCCGATGATTGCAAAGAAGGTAGTTGAAATTGTAAAGGGATAGACGAAGTAGTATCTTCTTCATGAACAACTGCAAAAGAAGCAGTATGATGTGAAGAATCATCAATAGAGTTAATGACAGGAATTAATTCCTGTGGTCTTTCAACTGCTAATTTTAGCATGTTGACGTGGAAGGTTTTGATTTTTCCTCTAACGTTTACCGAGTAGTCAACATCTGTGACTTGTTTGATAACATCAAATGGACCTTGCCATGATATCAGTAATTTGTTATCGTTATGAGGTAGCAACAACCAAACTTTTTCCCCTGGTTTGAATGATCTTAATATTCTCTTTTGATTATGTAATAATCGTGATCGTTGAGTGGCTGATTTTATACTCTGGGATGCATAAGTGCACGCATCGATGATTCGTTGTCGGAGATCAATCACTAACTCGTAGCTGTTTCGAGTGGCTGTATCAATTGACGCTCCAATCAACAAATCTTTGAGTATCATCATTGGTCCGCGCGGATTCGAACCATAAACCAATTCGAACGGAGACCACCCCGTGCTCTCGTGGGGCACTTCACGAAAAGCGAAGAGGGCCGCCGGCAGAAGCCGATCCCATTCACGAGGGCATTCTTCAGTTATCTTAGATAACATCTGTTTTAGAGTGCTATTGTAGCGCTCGCACACACCGTTTGATTGAGGCCTATACGCACTACAAAACGAGTGGTGAACAGATAGCATGGATTCTAAATCCCTCATAATGTTGGAAGTAAATTGTGATCCTTGATCTGACAAAATCTCTTCCGGAAAACCGATTCGACAAAATATCGAAAATAATGCATCAGACACAGATGCAGTTGTGATGGTTTTCAACGGTATGGCCTCTGGCCAACGCGTGCAAAGATCTACGCAAGTTAAAATATAACGAAATCCATTATTTGAAACAATTGATAACGGACCCACTATATCTACTGCTATCTTTTTGAAAGGTCTCTCAGGCACGTCCGTAATCTGTAAGGGTGCCGTATGGAACCTGCCCTTACGTGCTATACCTTGGCATGTTGTACATGATTTGCAGTATAACTTTGTATCCTTATTAACCCCAGGCCAATAAAATTGTGACGTAACACGAAACAATGTTCTTTTGATCCCCATATGCCCTGCCATAGGGGAGTCATGACCTGTTTGTAGGACCAATGGTCTGTATTCTTTAGGTACTATCACTTGGTGTATAATTGTTTTGCCATCATCATAATATCTAGTGAGTATTGATTTCTTTATCTTGAACCATTGTTTAGCCCCTCTTGTGTATTTAATAGTTTTTTGTTCTGCTCGGCTAAACAATCCTTGTAAAGTTGGGTCACTCTTCTGTTTTTCTGCAAAAACAGAAGGTGAAACAGTGCCAACTTGAGACATAATTGTATCTATTATAGGAAGAGGTGGTGTAGCCGTATCCGTAGCTAACTGTTGTGCTCTCGTTACAACAGCATTTGCCACCTGTGGGTGAGATTCAACCCACATTGCAATCTCCTCAGGAGTGCAATCTTTAACTCCTGGTATGTTTCCTATTATAATTTCAGTTATGGGTGCTCTCAAGCCGCAGGCATAGACAGTGCCTGTGTAAAAAGGAGTATCAATGTATACTCGTGCCACAGGGAAAGTTTCTATATTCCCACCAAATGTGACACACTTAACTGATTTGCCTGTAAAAGCAGAGGGCTCGATAAGCGAGTGCTTTATGCCTATGGTTGAAGACCCTGTGTCCCGTAAAACTCTCACTACCTTACCATCCAATATTCCGGGATGAAATGTAAGATAACCGACATTTACACATGCCGACATTGTTGGCATACAATGACCACAATCAAGTGTAATTGTAGATTTTAATCTGTTTTTTCGACTGACACTCATAACATGTATCATTCATTACCATACATGCGTTCGCATGATCATTATCATCATTACCTTTTTCCTTTTTAACACTGCAACTATTTGCATGTCTGTGTTTATTTTTGTCTCTCGACGGAGATCTGGCATTACCTTTGTTATTATTGACTGACTTTTTATTGCTATAATAAAAATCAGTAGAGTCATCCTTCCTGGCATCTCTACCATAAGATGATCTCTGCTTATAGTATCCTTTTTGATGTGAACCATCATAATCCCTGCCTCTGTGATACCCACGATCATGAGGTGAATATCCTCTATAACCTCGTCGATATGAATTCGAAGGAGAGCGATGACGACGGAAGTTATAAAAACCTCTGTCGGATTGATAATAATCTGAACGACAACGTCCATCAAAGCTCTTCGATCGAGGTCTGTGATCATGTTGTACCGCGCATACAGGCATAGGATCTCGAATAGTCGATCTATGAAGATCTTTATTCTGATGTGCGGTTTGATACTGTCTTCCGAGTTTTTCATACTCATCAATAGAATTAGGATGTCTTTCCTGTAAAAATGCTTCTAATTCAGTGCTGCATGCGGATAAAACTTTATCTCGCAGCATGAGATCTATAACACCTTCATATGTTTTATTTATACCTGACAAATCAATCCATCTGCTAAGGAAATGTTTAATAGATGCAATGAATTCACCAAAATCTGCATCCTTGCTTGGTTTAGCCGCATGAAAGCGATCTCTGAATCCAGACTCAGTTAACTGGAAACGTCTTAGTAATACCTCTTTTACGACATCGAAATCGCTTCTGCTCTTCTCATCAAGACTCATGAAACATTTAAGTGAGTCACCAGTCAAAAAATCTAGTAAAAGACTGCTCCATCTTTCTTTGAGTATGTTCAGAGCTGTGACCTTGATGATGAATCTAGATAGGAAAGAGTCAACACAATCGCGAGTCTGGTCAAAATGTGGCATTTTTAACTTAGGATAAAAAATATTTGTAGCAGCCGCAGTCTTAGTCTGTTCAGACTGCACTTTAGCTAATTCTAAAGCTTTTTCTTTTTCAGCATGAAGTTTTAATGTTTCCATTTCCATGGCATTTTTATGTGCTTGATCCAGTTGCATAAGTTCCATTCTTCTCAATTCCATTTCCTTATCTCGTTGTGCCATTCTTTCCTTCTCAAATTCTCTGTCTTTTTCTTGTTGAGCTAATTCTTTATCACGTTGAGCTATTTCCTTATCTTTCTGCTCTCTGTCTTTTTCTTGTTGAGCTATAGTCAGTCGTTCTAATTCCAATTTCATGGATATTTCTTTTTCCTTCTGAGCCATCTCTTTTTCTTTCATTTCCCTTTCTTGGGTTAATTCAAACCTCCTAAGCTCATCAGCTCGTTTAGTCATTTCGCGCTGTTCCATTCTTTCCAGACGCGATAAATATTCATCATATTTTGTATCTGCAAAACTTTGTAGTTCCGCCCCTGATTTTCCATAACTTTTCCCAATATCAATGAATTCCTGTAGTGTAGACATGATAATAGGTTTTTGAGTACCTTCAATAGTCTATAATATACACTAGGATTATAGAACTCGCTATAATATGTACATGAATATTAATCAATAACAAACAAGTTACAAGAACATGTGACAAAGACAGTGAAAACAATCAAATGAGTGACAATGAAATGATTTTTCAGTTATACAACAACACTTTACACTTATAAAGTAAATAAAGAAGACTTATAAACAGTAATGAGTAAAAGAAAGAGAAGAATTTACATCACAAAAATATAACAAGACAAGTCGTCTTAGACAAACGTGTAGACAAAGAAGTTTTAGATCACACACGACAACAATTGTCAACAGTACTGAAAGTAGGTTATGTAAATAAAGAGGACGTAATTCAATTGACGAAACTGCTAATCACACAAAATATGGTTATAATACTAACTGAAGAAACATTTATTCCCTGACTCAAAAGAAAAAATATAATCAGTCAGATCCTCAGTTAGTAAAATAAGCATGTAAATCTAATAGAAGTTAACATTCACTGAAGCTTTCCTGGGAAAATTCCAGTCAATATTAAACAATACGAATATACGAATATACGAAAAACATGAATGGGGAAACACAGATGATAGTAAAAAAGTAAGTCAAGTGATGATGAACTGTAGACCAAAGATAATACAAGGACAATATGATAATGTTCAAGCGCTCTAGTAAAATCAAGAACTTATCTGTTTAGCTGTCCCTCTGAGAAATACATGAATGCATGTAATTCTAAAGCAAGGGTCTTCAACAGCTGTGGTCCATTGATGGTAGACCTTGACCTTCGCAGCAGGGTAACCGTTTGAAAGTCTTGCTTCGGTCTTCAAACGTAGTTTCTTCAAACGATCTGCGTCGCAGCTTCAGATGACTTTGATCAAGAGATACATTCTCCACTGGTTCAGGTTCTTGAGTGGAAGATTACCGTTCTATCTGCGTGAATCAGTCTCTTTGATGGACGAAAAATTTCAGATTCTCAAGCAATGTTGTCTGCTAGAGTTGACGGCATCGATGTAGTGACGTCACTTTCTGTCCTGCGCATTTCAGTTGCCGGTTAGGCTTGAAAGAATGATTTTGCCTTCATAACGTTCATCATCAGTTTGACTTTATTCGATACTTGAAGGGGGGAATCCAGTATTCACGAAATCCATCCCACTTCTGACACCAGAATGTTACGGGCTTCTCGGGATCCCAGTATGTTCTGGGTGCTTCGATGACTTCTAGTATTTGAGGATGACCAAGTTATTATATTCGTATTCAGTTTATAGAGTCAAAGTCCCTCGGGTTCTTATCACTTTTGTAGGATTCCGTAATACTGTTCGTTGGTATCGATAATGTCTGCTTAACCCTTGTGATTCATTATGTGCTGAATGTGTTTTATATTAAATTCGACCCTTGACTGACCTGTATTAGTCTCTTGTCTTATTAATTATATTGGCAGTGTAAGATGCAGCGTGTTAAGACATTAATCATCACTGGTCATGATCAGTTGAGGATGAATAGCATTTAACTCAACTCCGAATACGATAGTTGATAACACTGTGATTTTGACGACTCAAAATATTTAATTAGTTATTTCATACCATGAGCAGACACCAACTACATGGGAACAAAAGTCACATCACATTCATGTACGATCTGTAAGAGTTCTCATTATTTCATAAGCACATGTTCACAATCTCTATCTAGAGTCCTGGTTAGAGGTCAGTTCCTTTTTAACGGCCAATGTCCTTTGGCATAAATTCAGAGGCTAACTAGACTTAACTATCCTGCTAGTCAGCAATACACTTATTATGCTAGGCTTACGTCTACTGCTAGTCGTTTAATATCCGTTACACTAGGCTTACGCTTGCCGCTAGCTGTACAATATCCATCTATACTAGTCTATTGCTAGTAACATAATGTTCCTTTGGCATACCACGCCAGGCTAATCTGCCATAATTATGCAAACTGCGTTATTCCTACTACGACTTACGTTTGGTTCAAGAAATACACTGCTCAAAAGGCTTCCCAGCCACACAATTAAAAAGTGGACTACGCCACACACTTTCCAGTGGTTATACCACACAATATAAGTGGCAATGGCCACACATGCCATACGCTGCCGTTGGGGCCGAAGCCCACACGTCGAAACTCCTTACAAAGACACACGCGTCATGCATAGAGATATACATACTACGTCGTTAATATATATTCAATTGCGATGTTCCATGGTGCAGTAATTCGAGTCGGCCAAAACTCAAATGCTTGCACACATGCAACAATCATCGACATCGGTCGATGAGATATATCTCTATTCGTTTGAGGTGTTCCATGATACAGCCATTCGGATCGAGCTCCAATCCAAATGTCTGTAAGCATGAAACAATCATCGACATCAGTCGCGGAGATATAATCATTTCAGGAATGCGCCATGCTGCAGACATGAAGCAATCCTCAACAATGATGATGAAATGGATCCTGATAATATGTGGCCTTTATTGGAATATTTATTTCAAGAGGGTAAAAATTTTCATAGATTAAAAGGACCAGAACTGGAAGCACACGTGATGGACGGATTGTTGGTCAGTGCGTCGAGAGCACTAAGAGATTTTGCTGAGAATAGATTTCAGTCCATCCCTCATTTAAGAATGGCTAGGAATTTAGCAAAGTTGCTGCTGCTCGACCTTCGTGTATTTGTGTATAATAATATTCATGTTGAACACGACAATATATTGAAGGGTATACACAATATAATTGCTGACAATCAGGAAAAGAAGCTAGAAGATGAGGAAGTAAGAGTCAACAGACAGGAAGGAAAAAATTGCTTAAAGGGTAAAGCTGAAGAGAATGAACTTAAGGAAAAATTAGCTAAACTTACAAGTGATTTAAATAGATCAAACCTGGAACTTGCTAGAGTACAAGCAAGTTTGGATTCTTCACTATTGAAGGTTAAAGAATTGGAGGTCCAGATAAAAGTTAAGCATGTTGAGGTGGAAAACCTTACACAAGAGATCCAACGAAGGAAAGACATGTATGAAAAATTAAAAGCGGAAACCAATGAGCGAGAAGGATTATACAATGTAATGATACATGATGTATGTTTTGATAAACTTGAAGAGAAGAATACTGTATTTCCAGGGGAAGTCGATGAGTTAGTGAATAATAATAATGGTGAGAATGAAACACAGTCAATAAAGGTAAATAAAGAGCAAGATGGAAAAGAGACATTGGTAGAGTTGACCTCTGAGAAAGAGAAGGTTGCTAAGATTGAGAAATTGCTAGCAGAAGAAGGTTGCAGAGTTTTGGCTCTTAATGATTTAAATAAGAAACTTAGTCAAGAGATTGCGCATAGAGATATTGAAATTGCAGAGGCCAGAAAACGGGTAAATGGCCTGCTTGACATCGTCTTGGATAAAAAAATGTGGTCTTCTGTCTATGTTGACAGTGATAGACAGAAAGTTGCGAAAAGTCAGCCCCATACACTTTTTGCTCATAGAGAGGCCATACATGGTAAACATAGAACTTTTCGTGGGAGATACAACTTCCCTAGTGCTAGTGGTACTAGTGACTCTATTGATAATTCTTGGCGTCAGGCTAAGAAAGATTCTTGTGTTTCAGCCAGTTCTAGTAATTACAAAGAGAAATGTAAGAAATTGCAAGTTAAGGCTCCTAAAATCAATCACGTGTTTACTGTTGCAGATTCTGATAAACTTGTAACAGGGAATAAACATAGTACTATATTTTCCAGGAATGAAACCCACTATGTCCAGGAAAATAAACATTCTAAAGGTCCAGTTACTTGTCAAACTCAGCACAGCCAGTTTGACGGGATTGGTAAACATATTCCCATAGGTGAAAAGAAGAACATTGATAGTAAGAGATATAATCACAAGATTAGACAGTACCAAGGGAGTTTATCAAGTGGTAATTTTGATTCTCCAAGGAATTGTAAACAATTTAGCGGATTTCAACATTTTGATCCGAAGAATTTTGTAAGTTATAGTAGAAATAACTGTAAGAAAAACTATCAATCTGGTAATGATTTTGCTACTAGAAAGCAAGTCTTGTCTAGTGGACATTTTTGTCAAAGAAGATATGTTAACAACAACAATGCTAACTTGGGTTATAGACATAACATTTGTCATAATAGAGGAATTGACAAGAATATAAAGAGAGATAATAGCTCTTCACATGTTTCTCTACATAACTTGACTCAGCAAAAGTCTAGTCATTGTTTGTAAACAAAGCAACTGTAGTAATAAATATTTTCATCATGTAACAAATAATAAGCGCAAGTATGCTAACTTTGCTCAACATGAGCCCAGAGTCAGTTGTAGTAGAGATAAACAAGGTAACAATAACACTGGTGTTTTAAATACTATGTCTGATAATGTTGTTCAGCACGAGAAAGTGTCTCGGTGTTGTGAATGTAACATTTTGTTTCAGCCTACGGCAGTAATGTCTTCTGTGATGTCTAGAGATTATAAAAGAAGAGCTGAGGGCATTGTGAAAGGACCATTGCTTTACAAGGACCAAAGTACAGGGTAATTGTCATTGTGACTTCTACGTTTTTTCTCATTAGATTTCACCATTCATTAAAATGGAAATTTTCATTCATATATTTTGACAGAAGCGACTTTACGATAACAGTCAAGGCTCCTGTGACATATTAACTGTGAGAAAAGGAGGTCAACTTTGGGTCATTTTGTGCGTTCAAGCGTAACTTTTTCAGCGTCTCATTAAACATCGGATGTTTTACTTGCTCAGGGTCAAGAAATGTTGACAGGAAAGGGAAGCTATAGATTTACATCTGATTTTTTATTTATTAAAACAGTAAATATTTTTTTGTATTTGTTACTATAATAAATGATATGTTCTTGTTTTGCAATAACATGTAATTTCGTTTGAAATATTTAATGCATTATTTGATTGCCATGATTTTGTGTTTCTATTGTTAGTTATATTCCACTGTTGAACTTGCAGTTGTTTGTTTTGGTTTTTTTGTTGTTGTAGCAGTTTTGTTAAGACAACTTTTGTACATGTTGAGTTTGCCAGCCCTATGCACAAAACTCATTAGTTGTAATGGTGCAATAATTACTTTTAGATAATTCATGAGCACTTGAATTTTTTCTCTTGTGTTTTATGTGATGTATATTTTTTGAAGAGAAAAAAAAAAAACTTACATTTGTTAATGTGTGTCTGTTTAGAGATAGATTGTTCATACGTCCTTCATTTTCTTGAAGTCGATTTCTTTGTTAGTTTATTCATTATAGCTTTGAATTGGTTGTAAATGTAATACTATTTTTATGCAACTTAGTGATACGAAACTTTTTTGTATTTTTTTTTTGAAAATGTATTTTTTCGAACGTTGTAATATTTTTTCTGCGCCAATGCTAGTCTGTATATTATGGTTAGTAATGTGTAGTGTCATTAGTTCCTTGAAATTGTTTTTTTTAATGTTTGATGCATTTTTCTGTATTTAGCGCGTGACTTTGAGTCAGTGCAAACCTTTTGATAGCGTTTTATTTTTGTTTGTGTGATATCTTGTATAATTTATTATTAGTTATGCATAAGTTTTATAATTTGGCTAAATTACTTACTATTCTTTTTGTCATAAGTTTTTACTTTGTGTTGTTAGTATAGATATACTTTGTCATTTTGTGTTATAATTTTTTTTATCGTAGTTGTATTAACTTATATTATATGATGTGTGATTTAAATAGTTATTGTAAGGTATTGTTACAACTTTTTCTACATGTGTATCTTTACTTTTCATCTGTCTTTGTTGACTATTCGTCATCTCTTTACATCTTTTCTGTTGTCTTTTCAGCATGATATGATATGTTGTTTATACTTCCGTGTTTCATCTTTGTCTCACTTTATGCTTCGTGTATACTTTTTTCTGTTACGCTACTTAGACTTTCATTCTTTGTATTGTTCAAGTAATGATGTAACTTTAGATCAGGGATAGTTGTATTTGCTTTACATGATTTGACATTGTGATATTATTTGTTGTTTTTCATATGATGATTTCACATTTTACTTCTTTTCGAATTATACTTTGTTTACTTGATATTATCATTTCTATTACTATTGTTTGTTGCTTGTTTGAGTATTATTGTATATGCTTAACTTAGTTCTGTAATAGATTAATTTTGAGATACTTAGCTTGGTTTTCTAATAGATTAATTTTAGTAATCATACGTTGGATGATTGTTATTTACTTTACATTTACTGCTAATATTTTGTAGATATACTATTTCTGACTTATCATAAGATGAATTTTGTAAAACATATGTTAGAACTCCATTATCTTTTAAATTTTTTCGTTTTGGGAGTTAATTTTCAAAAAAATGATAGAATCATTTTTTTTCTCCTGGGTGTGTGGGAAACTGTAACAAGTTGATCCTTTGAAAGGGCAGTAATTCGGAATATGTTTTTGGGCAAAGTAGATTATGAGTTACAATACTTGTATACCTGATTAAGCTGAGGTTTGTTTAACGTTATAATAGAAACATATCCTTTTTATTTTGAGTGACAGAGTACAGGAAAGCGTGCGAACGCTTTTATCTCAAATGCTGAGATGTATTTATTCTGTACTGTTTTTGAGCTGTGTTCAAAAACAGCGGAGTCTCGTTTTGGGTTTTTTGGTGGGACTAGAGTGTGTGATCCCGGAGAGGAGAAGAGGGATTCGGAGCGTTGGACCGGGAGTGGTCAACGCTGTTTGTGTGTGTTTTTCGAGGATGTATGCCTACGTAGTGCTTTGAATAATGTCGACTTAATGTTTTTGCTGTGTGGATAGGCCATAATTTATGTGAACTGCTGGGTGCAGTATTATAAGTCTAGCGCAGAGATGAGTCGTGAGGACTTTAGGCCATTATTTATGTGAACTGCTGGGTGCAGTATTATTATGAGTCGTGAGGACTTTAGGCCATAATTTATGTGAACTGCTGGGTGCAGTATTATAGGGCAGTATTATAAGTCTAGCGCAGAGATGAGTCGTGAGGACTTTAGGCCATTATTTATGTGAACTGCTGGGTGCAGTATTATAAGTGAGTCATGAGGACTTTAGGCTATAATTTATGTGAACTGCTGGGTGCAGTATTATAGGGCAGTATTATAAGTCTAGCGCAGAGATGAGTCGTGAGGACTTTAGGCCATTATTTATGTGAACTGCTGGGTGCAGTATTATAAGTGAGTCGTGAGGACTTTAGGCCATTATTTATGTGAACCGCTGGGTGCAGCATTATAAGTGAGTCATGAGGACTTTAGGCCATAATTTATGTGAACTGCTGGGTGCAGTATTATAGTGCAGTATTATAAGTCTAGCGCAGAGATGAGTCGTGAGGACTTTAGGCCCTTATTTATGTGAACTGCTGGGTGCAGTATTATAAGTGAGTCATGAGGACTTTAGGCCATAATTTATGTGAACTGCTGGGTGCAGTATTATAGCGCAGTGTTATAGCGCAGAGATGAGTCGTGAGGACTTTAGGCCTTGATATAGATCTGCTGATGAATGTTGAAGAGTATTGTATTGCAATGACTTGTAATGTGACTGTGTGTATATCAATGTAAACGTGATCGTGCTGTGACTTAATAAATCGACATTTAAATTACACCAGATGTTTACGGCCATCCATGACTATTATTTACGTACCTGTGTTGTGAGTGACTGTTCTACCACACACTCACTAATACATACCTAACAACACAGATACGACGGCACACCTACGCCACCCATACACCGTGGATGTGCATTAACGGTAACAGCTACATTACTACAGCCAGACGACAGAAGGCCACAAAATCTATTTCCGGTCGCATACGCGAGTCGGAAGTTAAACCGAGCAGAACAAAACTATTCCACAATAAAAAAAGAATGTTTGTCCCTCGTCTGGGGAATACAAAAATTTCAAGCATACCTGTACGGAAGGAAATTTACAATCCAGAGTGATCACCAACCTCTGACCTTCCTCGCCAATTCAAAGAATTTGAATGCTAGACTGATGAGGTGGTGGCTTTTTCTACAACCTTACACGTTCCAAGTGGACTATATCCAAGGAAAACATAACGTTGGAGCGGATTTTTTAAGCCGTCATCCTATGAGGCAGGACGGAGAGCACAGACAAGTAAAGGAAAAGGTGGAAACCGGAGAGAAAAACGAAGATGAGGAAAAGGATTAATGAATTGCGAGCAAGAAGGCTAAGCTCTCCTGAGAATGATTGACATCACACTTGAGGAGGGGGCTAGTGTGATAAACGAGCGCAAAGGCCTTATAGCTCTATCTTTTCCTACATCTCTCGTATTGTATTTGTGTTCTTTCACCCCACATTTGCTATCCCATATTTGCTATTTCATCGTTGTGATTACTCGCGACCGGTATCTAGAGAACCACATTTGTTCTTTCATCGGGGGAAATAAAGTCCTTTGATTTAGTCCCCATAACTGACATTATCGTTTGAAGCCCACATTGCATCGTGATAAATCTGATGAAAACACATCTGGTCATCCCAATCAGACATCTGGGCATGCTGTGGACCATTGTTATCTTTGCGGCTAGCGACGGGTCACCACATTGAACGCCCAGATTGGCCAGGTGAAAACGTCTCATGCTGTAATTGTGTTATCTTTGGTCGGCCGCTGTTCAGACAAGCGTTGGGTTACCACATTAGACGCCCAGCTTGGCCAGGTGAACAATAAACAATCAGAGAGTAATGTGACAGCAATTTGACAGCACTTTTGCATTAGCCCCCCAATTATCTCCATACCTGTTTGTCAAACCACACCCAAGTTTGGACTGACAGGGGACAAGAGCGATCCTGTGAATGAGTGACCAGAGGGGCTATTAAGGATTGGTTGGTATGGGTGGAGCTGGATGTCACGAATCCAAGAAACCCATATTGGACTTGCAGAAATATAATACCGCGTAGCTTGCTAGTGGAAGGAGTCCAGTTTTTACATTGTGAGGAAGAGATTAAATCCAAAAACGCCTAGCATAAATACACGTGTTTATTCAGAGTGGATATAATTCAGTTCTGTGATGAATTGTGTTCTTAAAGAATTTTGCGAAGGGAAAAGAAGGTTAGTAGATCTTATACAGACTATTAATATATTTTCTTAATTTTTGTTTATTTTAACCTGTCGTAGATTTTTGATAGGGGAATTAAGACTTGGGTTGGTCCTTTCTGAATAGATTAGAATGAGTGATAGCCACAGTGGGAGATGATAATAGAAATAGATTTCCACGAGTGAGATGGTAGAATGTGATAGAGGCTGTCTCTGAAATCGAGAAATCTTCTCTCTCTCTCTCACCTATCTTCTACGACAGATTTAGAGGGGTCAGACAGTCTAAACACATATATATTTATAAATATTACAGATATATTTCTATCCACTCACGTACACGCACATACAAGACGACAGTTAGACGTATAGACGTGGGAAACTATAACAATGATTATACAAAAAATTTGGAACGAGCTGACCAACGCGCTGATTAAGTTATCGAGAAAATTTTTTAATTATCGTAATAAACTTCTATCACAACATAAAATATTACATCAAGCATATACAAATAGTCAAAAAAAAAATCAATGAATTGCTACAAGAAAAGATAGACCCACAGTTATGATCTTCCCTCGATGTTTAGCCCACAGTCCCGTTAAGAGAACGATTATAGCCCCAAAGAGGCACGGATACATATGATTTGGTCTAATATTTCCCCCTTTTAAGGTATGGACAGACTTGATATCTCTGCTCTATTTTAAGGGAAATATGGTTAGCAATACTTGCATAAAGAAAGTTAAGACAGCAAAATGAGTGCCAAATTACAACAATAAAGAAACACTCAGACCTGCATTCACTCTATTTACTCAGCCGTGGCCACGTGCATTCTTGCATACTTACAGTTTTGTTAACAGTATCTGGAAACATAATTTTTAGGACATTCACATACAGAATCGTCAATGGCAGTCTTTGACCAAGAAATCCCCAGTTCCAAAAAAGACGGGTTGAATTCTCTGCTTCAGGGAACGATTCCTTGGGTGTTCTTATTTTTCGGATGTCTGTTTAGGTCACATTAAAATTGTCCAGGCACGAACATTAACAACGAGCACAGTGTCAATAGCTTAGGTTTCTAGAAATGAGGAATGTCAGATCGGTGTCTACTTTCAGGAAAGGACTATCTTTGGTCACCACACCACTAGTCAAAACTCCGTCGGAATGTTACTGACGTTAATATGTTACTTACCACATAGGCTAAAAATGTACTTGAGTTGATTCTCAGGAAGAATTAAATATGGCGCGATAGGCCTGTTACTTCATTTAACCTATAGGTTACTTGTAAAGATTATGCACCAAGGCTTTCAAGGAAAATGTTTTAGTTCTTCAAGATATCACTCATCAGTACTTAACGCTGGCAAAGTTAGGGTTAACCCCAGTATTCACTGAATAAAGGAAAAAACACATATAAAATAATTATACATACTAGGTACTCGTTATAACTTACATTTTTAAACTGCATGCGTACAGCTTGACTTATCATTTAAAACTTCCCGTAAAATAAGTTATATACATAAAATCAATCATCATGAATTAGGAATACTTACGTATCCCGTCAATACTCACTGATGTAGCATTTCAGTTATAAGTTAATTTTAAAATATATTCTCGTCTGATTATTTAGCAGTTAAATTTAATCCCTGATAGCTACCTGGTTTTAAGCTAGAAATTATACTTTATTGTGCTTTCCACTGAAACACGTCACTAGAAAATAATACAGACTATATTTTAATTAATCTGCACAAAAATCTAACTAGGGAAATAAGCGATTTAACACTTTAAACACTTCACAAAATTACTAGATATCTAATATATAATATTTACCTCCGCACAGAACTACAGATTAATACCATGGACTAGAATCATTCAATATTATGGTAGTCTAGAACTCGGCAAAATGTTGCCCAGAAACTAAAGACTTTTTCAATACGCAAGATATTTTTCTAGCCTGGCGATCTGTCTACTGCAGATTTAGGATTAAGAATGAAAATCTAGTTTCAAACTCTGGTTAATATCTTAAACCCGACAAAGGGTCACAACTTATTTCGCAAAACGAAATAATCTCCCCTTTCCGTCTTAAACACCTTACATTTAATACTTCCCATTACTAGACGTTTGCCATAACTGACACTTCTCGTCTTCACACCTCACGCTGACCAGGGCCAACAGTGAGTGCCGTGTCAGATGGGATTTCCAGACAAATACCTCAAACTGCGTCTTGGAGATGTCGGTTATCGCGCCTCACATGAGCGCTCAGCCGATGCAACTAGTTGTGGCAGGTGAAAATGCAGACGATATGTCGCCTATAAGTCTAGCGTCTTTATTGATCATAAAACTCTCTGTGACATAACTTCACAGCTAAAACGTGCGAAAGATAGAGTTTCAGATAATTCTTTGCATAACTGATTAATAAAATCAGAAGATTTTCCTAGAAGATGATAGGATGATAGGAGGTAATTAATAGTTCATACTTCACCTTCATCATCATCACAGTCTCCCATGCGCACACACTCTCATGCACAAGATATTTAACATCATTAGAACTGAACTCAGAGAGAGATCAATAATGAGCAGTAGTATAAATGAAAGTTAACCAGTGATGTTAAATGTGAAAAACTTACGAAGACTTTTGTGTGTCTTCAGTTCATCAGAAGTCTGAGTCTACACGCAACGTGTCTGACGTCTAACCAGAAATAAGTTATAAAAAACGGACATTTGGCTAGCAGAATTCGCCATAGGACATCTTGCATTCCTCAATTAAAGAGGAATATTGTCTCACCCACAAGTCAGAAGGTGGACGCAGCATTTTTCGTCACCATATACTGCTGGCTCACACGTTCAATACATCGTTATCACAAGTTCAATACAGAGTCATCATAAGTTCAAATTACTCGAAAGATCATTATTATCTGAAGTCAAGCAAAAGAGCTCAAAAGAGGAATCGCATATTTATACCAAGTGCATCACACTCTTAAGCGCATTCTATGAAGCAGACTCTAAAGTATATTTTATGAATCACGACTACATACGCAAGATTATGAGTCTACATATCACTAACATTTCGTGAAGATATCCAGTCTGGCCAGTACCCTCGGGAGATTAGACAACAGACCATTTGTTCATATGACAGCTATTAACGGTTGATCAACACTACAGAGATATACTCAAACAGTGAAGGAATATACATAAATATCTCGTCAACGTTCTCAGTGCGACAACAGTTTTCATCAGAACGTCCTCGGCTTAGAGATACCCCACTCGACATAGCGTATAACAACTTGGGAAGGTGTATGCATACATGTGAATCGTCATATCAATGCGAAGCATTTAGAGACACATGGACTGTGTAGAGTACTCACCATTTTGGTAACACGTATCATATCACATCATCATCATTTCGCTTTACACCAGCTCATTCTAAATTAACTATTACTTAATTACCTGCAAGTTTATTATCTCATCTGTGTGTTTGTGGGAATCGTCTTTTACCATCATCACGCTCTAACCATTACTAACCCTATATGTGTGGATATTTAATTAATAAACCCAATAATCGTTTGATCATTATCTAGTTTCTTAATGTATCACTCGTGCTGTCGGTGTTACATCTTCACATATAGGAACATTTCTCTACTCAGAAGAGGTTGGGGGCTTTTTCTTTACGGGATCTAAGGGCTGAAGCTAAGGTCGTGGAGAAACAGAACTCTTTCTATAATTAATTAGAAAACACTGTCGAGTGGAAAGCATTCGCATTCCTGTCTTCTTGTCCCTATCTCGAATAGGTCTTTATTCTTTCTTAACGAGCCAATTTCTAGAGACCTTATATCTAATATCTCATAGACTATTACTTACTTAGTCGTTCCCCTTCTACCGTGAGGTGTAGAGGTTTGGAAGAGAGAGCGCCAGACCATTCTATCAGCTGTCTTCTTCCTGGCCTGGTTCCATTCTAGTCCTCGGTCCTTCAAAGATTGTCTAATGTTGTCCTCCCAGCGGACTCTGGGTCGTCCTGGAGGTCATAGACTATTCCTGGCAAAAACTACTGTCGTAGTTGCCCCAATACGCACCACACGACAACGGTCGTGAGGCCAAAATATTTTCCCCCACACACAGTTACACACTCGATAGTAAGGTTTTTTTTTAAACAACTAATCTGTTCCACACATCCTAAGGTAATTACATGTTGCCCCGTTGATAATTACTCCAGTTAGTAATAAAACCTGATAAGATACAAAAATAGCACTGAGCTGATTCTCAGTATTTACACAATAGTAATACTCTTTGAAGTAAGATTCTACACAGGCCGAGCGAACAAAACTGGTAGTACTATTATACACAGACTCACACTTTCTGTCTTACGAAAAACACTCTTAACATAACACCTTAGTCATTATGAATGGTGGCGCACTTATTAAACTCAGAGTTTCCCTGTCACGGAAAAATTTATCTTAAAGAAATATATATATATATATATATATATATATATATATATATATATATATATATATATATATATATATATATATATATATAGATATATATATATATATATATATATATATATATATATATATATATATATATATATATATATATTCATATATATACCTCCAGAAAGAGCAAAAAACAAACGACTTGTCTATATATATATATATATATATATATATATATATATATATATATATATATATATATATATATATATATATATATATATATATATATATATATATATATTCCAGAAAGAAAAAACAAAAGACTTGTCCAAATGTAAAGTGTTGAAATTTAGCATATCCAGCGTAAAAGTGACGTAACTAAAGCCAGAAATAGAGCTTGTGGAAGCTATTATATAGAAAAGTGGGAAATGACTAAAATAGAGAATAAGACAGGGCAGACCATTTGGCTGAAAGTGCCAGTGATTCTCATTCAAATTACGACACAAAGGTATCTACCTTTGCTCAAGATTACTCTTGACAGAGATGCAAATAGAAGGTTGATGATGCTTCTACCTTGAGGGAGTATCACAAGATATTCAGAAGTCAAGAACAATGCTGAATGTGTCTTAACAAAGTTAACTTAGTATCTGCCCGCCGTCTTTTAAGAAGGGATATATTGTATGATTGATTTATTAGTTCGTTCAAGCCCCCAGCTGAATTAACAGTAAAATTCTTATTATTGGCTCTATAGATGTAAATATAAATATGAATCCTGATTCATACGTGTGCACTTCTCTCTGTAATAATTAAATCAACTGTGAATTTTTACAACATATAACAAATTTAATTATCAATTATTCTTTAACAATTGTAAATAAATGAATGATTGGTGAGTGCCATGGAATGACACGATTACAGTTTGAAAAAAGTCAAAAAATCTAAGGAGTGGAGAAGAACAATTGTATGTGCGGAAAAAATGAAGAAATAAATGGATTATGTACGAGAGAAAGAAGAGGCGTAAAAGGACGCGACCGAATGTCGCCACACACCTGCACACAAATGACTGCTTTGCCAAACACGATAAAGCAAAATAGTTTCATTTTAGCAATGACGGGAAAACTGACAATGTATATAGTATATTTTCATTTCTTGTGTGCTTTTTCTAAATATGCCAACAAATTTACAATTGTGATAAAAACTTTATTTATGATCAGAAGCAACTTAAATTGTCCTACATTATTCAAAAAATCGATGTACTTTAACACGAAAATGGTTTTAGGAGTTCTACTACTTTAAAAAGTTATTTCAAATTTTTTAAAGCGCCCCTTCCCTTGCATGGATCAAACGTGGATCTGCCTTGACTTAAGTTTCGTAAAATTCGGAGTCGGAGTCGGGACATTTTTTTACCGACTGCGATTTCATTTAAAAATCACCGACTCCACGACACCGACTCCAACTCCACAGCTCTGGTACAGCTTAAGATTCTGATCTATGTATTGGGCTCAATGTTGTATATATTTATTTATTAACATTATTCCCAATGCAATGAAAGCTCCTAATGCTCTTCACCTCTACATCTACTCTCTACAGCAGGGGTCGGCAGCCAGTCGATCCCGATCTACCGGTAGATCCAAGTGCATGATTTGGTAGATCTTTAGGCGACTGCGGGGGAGGGAGCCTGAGGAAAGAAAGACTAGCCAGTAGGTAAATTGTGGACTAGACCTCTCCCGCCGGCATTTCAAATCGCGGTGTCTCTGGGATCTAAGGTGCTTTTCCTGTATTCCCAATAAAAACTCTCGAGCTGTCTACTAAAATATAATCGTAATCTGTATGAAATAGGAACGCGATCTTTTCTTTGTAGGGTTCATTCAAACGTCATAACACACTTCTGCAGAATGGAATCAATGTGTAGGAAACTATGAATGTAAATTGCCGAGTCACTTGGATTGTGTGTGTGTGTGTTTTTTTTTTTTTTCTATAATAATACAGATCATACGAGTGGGGTGGAGGTCAAAGATTTGCTTCTAGCGTTAAAATAAACGGGTTCGAAACGAGCTCTCATCACATTCCAGTATGCCTAGCTGTAAAGTTGGGTAACTCTTGAGTTAGAGAAAGCAAAAACAGCGAGGAAGGGAACCGGTCCCACTACCTCATAAAGCTGAGACCTAGTATAGACGAGGTCTCTATCACTTCACTCCTTTACGGCAGTATGAGTTGTGAGGCTACCTTCACCTTTTTAAGACAGACACCAACAGACTATCATTTTCCGTCTGAGAAGTGGCCACTGCAGATTACTGGGTCATCTCTGTCGCCTCAGGATATCTCATACAAATGAATGTCCATGTGGAACTGGAACCCAGACCCCCGAACATATTCTCTAAAACTGCAGAACCCATGATGACCTACGACGTCTGACCTAGCCAGGGGGTGCTGAGTTCAAGCTGAAGCCATGGGGCTGCCGTGCTGACCTGGAAAAGATTGCGGACTTCGTCCTGGCGACAGGCCTGCAGATTTATCATGACTGCAAACTGAACGCAGAAGAAGACAAATTTGCCTAAAGAAATAGTGAGTTTAAATCTCGTGAAATAAATCTCGTGCCTTCCATATATCCGCTTGCGTGATTTCGCTGGTTCTAAGGCAACAAAAACTGTTACATATTCTTTGCCGATGAGAAGATCAAAATAAAACGAACACGTTCAACGGTGTTATTTTCGTCTTTTTATAGTCACGTGAACATACAAGCAAGCGGCATAGTGTCAATCATAAAAAGCCTCTATGCCAACTTTACGTGTAGTGTTGGGCAGAGCAACCTAACCTTCGAGGTGAAGACAGGAGTACGACAGGGATGCCCCTTATCAACCACTCTATTTTTAACAGTCATAGACTGGGTGATGCGCCAGACAACAGAGGGCAGTCCAAGAGGAATAAGATGGACTACATTCTCTACATTGGAAGATCTGGAATATGCAGATGACATTGCACTGCTGGCACATTCACATCAACACATCCAGGAAAAAACGGATAGACTTAATAAAATTAGCCAGCAGGTGGGCTTGAACATCAATTTAAAGAAGTCTGAGGTCATGACGCTCAATGTGAGCAACCCTGAGCCCATATCAGTAAGGAATCAGCAACTGGTACAGACAGATACCTTCACATACCTAGGAAGCATAGTAACACCAGACGGTGGGGCAGGCAAAGACATCAACATCAGAATGAATAAGGCAAGAACAGCCTTCTTTAGCCTAAATAACATCTGGAAGTCCTCCCAATACAGCACAAGCACAAAATTAAGATTATACCAGAGTTGCGTGCTTTCTGTGCTTCTCTATGGTGCGGAATGCTGGAGAGTCACAGAGAAGGAAATGTCAAAATTGTCCTCTTTTCACACAACATGCCTAAGAAAAATTCACCGCATCTTTTGGCTGAATACCATCACCAACCAAGATCTGCTTACTCGTAGCAAGCAAGAGGACATGCACACCATCATAGCTGGCAGACGCTGGAGCTGGGTTGGTCATGTCCTCAGAAGAGACCCCGATGCCATCACAAGAACAGCTATGTTTTGGACCCCTGAAGGAAAGCGAAAGAGAGGCCGACCAAAAACAACTTGGCGGAGGACTATGGAGGCTGAGATGCAAAGAATGAACCAGAGTTGGGGCACTGCACGAAGGATGGCCACCGACCGTGCAAAGTGGAATCAATTTGTTGTTGCCCTACAAGACGCCACTAGGCGTGATGGCCACTGACTGCTTTGACGGTCGGTGGTTAAGGATCGAAGAAGAAGAAGAACATACAAGATACGCTTCAATATTTCACCGTCAACAGGCTAGAAATAAGCAAGGACGATGGAAAAGAAAAAAAGGATTCCACTTGCATTGAAATCCTCCTATCCTGGTGGCATTCTACGCAATGTACACCGGTTGCAGGATACCCAAAGATCCTCTCCTGGAACACATAATAATGATAACAATAATAATAACAACTGCGATAATTATTATAGTAATAATAATAATAACAGCGATAGTAATTACAGTAATAATACTAATATCATTAATAATTATTTACGGAAAATAACAAGCTAAAATAAAGAAATAAGTAAATATTTATTATGTACATTGTGATTTAAAAGTCAGTCTTACTTATTTAGTTTACTTACTTAGTCGTTCCTCTTCTACTGTGAGGTGTAGAGGTTTGGAAGAGAGAGCGCCATACTATCCTATCGGCTGTCTTCCTCCTGGCCTGGTTCCATTCTAGTCCTCGGTCCTTCAAAGATTGTCTAATGTTGTCCTCCCAGCGGACTCTAGGTCGTCCTGGAGGACTGGATCCCTGACTCTTAGTTTCCCATGCTTGCTGTGGTGCCGATCTTCTCCCATTCTGCAGACATAGCCAAACCATCTTAGTTGGGGCTGTTCTACTTGGGTCTGCAGGGGTTGGGTTTTTAGGCCTTGATGTATCGTCTGGTTGCGGACCATGTCTCTTCTTGTTACTTCAATCACCTTCCTCAGATAGCTCATTTCTGAGGTTTTAAAGGTCAGTCGCAATTGTTAAATTTGTATGTCTTTACTTATATTAATTTGATATACGTCAAACATATGTCAATTCAAGCAGCAATAACTGCCACTTAATAATTTTGACTAAAAGTTATGAGGTCGTTGTTGAAGAGCTGCGCACAATCATTGAAGACTTCGGGTTTTCCCGATAGAGGATTCCTTCATTTATCATTGCGCAAATTTTATAAAAGAAGTAATTGCGTTGTTAAGGATGACGTCAGAGTGAAAGTGTGCCGTCAGTTAGAGAGTGCACGTTGGTCAGGCCGATGGAAGGACAAAGTGTCCATTTTAGGATTCCTTCATTTATCATTGCGCAAATTTTATAAAATTAAGTAATTGCGTTGAATGACAAAGGCAATAACTAAAGATGCCGGACGCGAAACGTCAGAGAGTGAAGCCTGAATTGATATGTATACAGTTCGGTCTGTTGTATTTTATCTTCTGGATTAACCTTGGATCGCCCTGACCCGATTTATTCCTTGAATCCTTGTTGTGTAAATCTGTACGTCAGTCCATCCTCTGACAAGTGTCGAACGTCAACTGTCAGGGTTTCACAACAGTTGGGTGTTGAGCATGCTAGATCTCACGTTGGTCTGCAATTATAATGTAACATTTCATTTTGTGTAATACTTCGACATTTAAAAAATTTAAATTAATTGGAATGAAGAAATAAAAATTATTAAATAGGGCATGACTTTTGAATCACCTTGAATAAAAGTAGTTTTTAGAAAAATATGTAAAATTTAATAAATAAAAATTAAGGAAAGTTATAAGCCAAAAGAAACAAGTCACAGGGAAATTAAAAATAGGAGTCATTACATCGTAATACTAAGGAAAACAAGATTTTAACAAATATTCCTGTAGATTTCTTGTCTCCATGTGTATTATTTCCCTTCTTTTTGCAAAGTTATCTCCTTTTTGATTTAACAAAAATAGACAAAAATATATATATATCTTGATGCTCATTGGTCATGTCGTGTATCAGATGGGCCTCAGTGCACGACAGATTGGAGAGATATGGAGAGATACAAGTCCGTGAAGGTTCTGCAAGGTCAAAGCCGTTGACGCACAATAATTCTTTTGATCTCAGTATCCTACACCAACCTGATAGTGATCATCAGAGCGGACAAAGTTGAGTTACGCTCACCATCCATCTTTGTAAAACATAACAGGGCCACTGAAGGACGATATACATAACACTTGATAAATGCACCCAAAAGGACGGGAGTGATTGTTAGGATTGCAATGTCAAGAAATACGAGATATAGAAATAAAGAAAGATTGAAATAAATAAAGAAAGAGGTTGTAGTTGTTGATACTGTACAGACGTTAGCCAAGAACACTTTGGGGGCGCAAATCTCATCAGTCAAATTATTACAGAGGAAGCATGCCTGATGTTTTGAAAGATGATTTTGCTAGATTTGGAGTCTTAATGTTTCACCACATGAATGCTTACAGTGTGGAAGTGATAAAAAAAAAATTAGACAAGTGCTAGTGGAACAAGGAAATGTGAAGAAGACAATGACGATGGATAGGACACACATTCAAGAAACGTGTTGATAACATTACAAGGCAGTCCTTGATCTGGAATCACCAGGGTAAGAGTAAGAGAGGTAGACGGAGACATGTAGAAGAGAACTGGAGACAGAAATAACATTGATCAGGAAGTCAGGGAAATAACCTTCAGCAGAGGGCAAGGGGCAGGAAGAGCTGGCAGGAGTTTGTCGAAGGCATGTGCGCCTTGGAGAGCTGACGAGAAGTGATGACGTGAATCTATACTGTGCTGGAAATACTAGTACAAAGCAACAGTTGAATATACAACATCATCTAACAGAACGAAATAATACTACCAGCAGACTCTCCACTTACCACCAGCAGACCCTTCACTTAACACCAGGTGACTCTCCGTCTACTTTCAGCAGACCCTCCACTTACCACAGACAGACCCTCTACTTACCACCAGCAGACCCTCCACTTACCACCAGTAGACCCTCTCCTTCCACCAGCGGACCTCCACCTACCATCAGTAGACCTCCACCTACTACCAGCAGACCTCTGCCTACCACCAGTAGACCATCCACTTGCCACCAGCATACCCCCACCTAAGACCAGCATATCTCCACCTAACACCAGCATACCTCCACGTACCACCAGCAGACTTCCGCTGCCACCAGCAGATCCTCCACTTACCACCAACAGACCACATGCCACCAGCAGGCTACCTACCACCATCAGACCTCCACGTATCACCATCAGACCTCCACTTACCACCAGCAAGCTACCTACTACCAGCAGACCACCGCTTACCACCGGCAAGCTACCTACTACCAGCAGACCCCCTCCTAGCACCAGCGGATCTCCACTTACCATTAGCAAACCACCTACCATCAGTAGACCCTCTACCTACTACCAGCAACCTCACGGGCTCTTAAAATCATCTACACACGTCCAGGTATTACCCCTGTGGTGAAACATATTAAGAACTCAACATTGCACACTAAGCTTGGAGGAGTCACTTGAGCCCCAGACGTAACTCTGGCTTTTACCTGGTCGGCAGCATGCGGAAGGATCTCGCTATGGGCTCATGATAGGCTGGGGGAGCTGAGATGTGGCTCTGTACAGGACGTGACAATTCCTTAGGAGAGCCCAGAACCAGAGCACAGTATTTTAGCCCTGCATATTTGGAGAGTCCCCTTAGATGACGGGGAATGCACAATTTGACACACGCTTTTTCCTCCTAGCTTGGGACCAGATGTGATGATTCTTTAAATGCAAACCAGGCTGGAGAAACTGGAGTTCAAGACTTCAACCCAACACATTTCTGAATGGTAGAAAAGCCACAGGAAAAGCCTAGATCTACAGTGTAGATAATACCAAGGCGTCTTCAAATTGGTATTGGCTGCTAAAGAGCTACAAGCTCAGCAGCTCTAGTTCAACAACAACAGCAACCACCAGGAGACCACCTACCACCAGCAGACCTTCACTTACCACCAGCAGACCTTCACCTACCACCAGCAGACCTTTACCTACCACCAGCAGACCTTCATCTACCACTAGCAGACCTTCATTTACCACCAGCAGATCTTCACCTACTACCAGCAGACCTCAAAATACCACCAGCAGACCTCCACCTACCACCAAGATGACCCTCAACCTACAACCAGCAGACCTCCGTGTATCAGCATTTGACCCTCCGCTCACCACCAGTAGGCCCACCGCCTAGTACCAGGAAGCTCCTAGAGTAACAGCTGCAGTATAAACACCCCCACCTGACAAGCACCTCAATATAAACCAGATTGCAAGATCTTTTATATTTATACATGCGCTTGTGGCGGTATTGCCTCCCCTGCTTTGCAGTAGTGGTCCAACAATGGCCCAAAACTCAAGAGTATCTAATATAGGCTCCAATGGAGTCTATTTGTACACAAGATTACTCTTGGCAGAAATGTAGATAGTAGTAAAGCTTCTATCACATGGGAGTCTTCACAAGAAATTCAGGTAAGCGAAAACAATGCTGGTTGTCGGTGAGCACGTTAATTCTGTAACCTGCCGACCACTTTTGTGAAGAATTTATTCTAGCTCGTTAAGCCCCCACCTCTGAGTTAATCAGTGGAGTTGTTATTATTACTATATATATATATATATATATATATATATATATATATATATATATATATATATATATATATATATATATATATATATATATATATATATATATATATATATATATGTTTAGTAACTTTGACTGAGACAAACATGTAGTACAGTTAAAAGATTAAATCGAAGTAAATTTTTAACATTACAAATAACAAAATTTAATAATCACTTTTAAGTTTAACAGTTTGAAAATAATTTGAATAGTTATGGCTAAAGAAAAGCTATCATCCTCGTATTTGGGGATTGCGAAAAGGGTTAAGAAGTTCAGGTGGCAGCATATGTTTGAACTTAGCTGTCAATGACGGTTCTGTCTTTTCACACTGATCACTCGTCTCTGGTCAAGGTTGTCTAGTGTAGCTCGTCTCCAAGAAACTTCAAGGAAAGTCTACACAGTGCGTCCTTTGTCTTAAAGCGCAGGCCACTGATCCCGTCTTGTTCCAGAAATAGTACGTTCTTCTGGTACCGCCAATAACTGTGATAAAAGAATGGAAAAGAACGCTCTTCTGAGTATGGCGTTCTCTGACACATAGTTATGCGTCCCCCCTCTTCTTTTTTACCATCCCACTTAACTCAGAGTTTATCCTCGATGAGAATTAAATTTAATCCCTCGCGATAAAACTTCCTTTACATTTAAACTGCACAGCTTTAGCTTTACATTACATTTAAATGAAAAGGCTAAACGTACAGTTATAATATGTTTTACATTTACATCTCCACTGTTTGAAAAGTGTTCACAATATAAATTCATTCATGGTTCATTTACATTTACACTTGTGGAAAAGTTTGAAACTTCTATTAATTAAAATGAATATTTTCACATGGACATTTATACTGGCTTAAAGCGTGAAACCTTGCATTAATTTTAAAGTTAATATGTTTATATGGACATTTACCCGGCTTTGAAAATGTAAGTCTTATGCTTAGAATGTACATCATTTCTTTTCATCTTTCCCTCCTTGCTCCATAGGGAACCTGGAACTACTTTATGCTTTTAGGTCTCTTTACAAAACTATCAATAAAGCAATCACCAGCCCGTGCAGTGGTGGTTCATGAATCATCATTCTATACGCTGAGGTTGCCAGCCTCAAATGACTTTGACATCCAATAGCGAGTTTCACACAATAAAATTCACATGGTGTAGCGTGAGGTTTTTATTGGCTCTAGGATCAGTATAGTACTGACAATACAGAAGTAGAATTTCTGCAGAAAAATGGTGAAGTCCCAGTGTATGAGAGAACTACTGGTATCACAAATTAGTTACGGCTGTGAATGATCTGATCTCGAAATATTAGTAGAGAGAAGACAGTCATAAAATGCCACCCCCGCTGTGTAACTAACTGTGATATTAAAAAAACAAGGAAACAGATTTCACTTAACAATGATAAAATTGTGTGGTAAAGTGGGATGTTATAAATATTTATAGGGGACTTAGTGTACTGACTGAGATCAGCTGTGAAGGTATCTATATCTAATAAGAGTAGTGTATTATAGATAACCTTACTTGCTGCCACATATGTATACCTCAGTCAGAATTATTCTGGAATAGTGTGATGACTACGTTATATGTCTAGGGTATGTATATGATGAAGTGTAAGTCACAACAACAACAGACAGATAAACAATTTAATTTATTCCACCACACTTGACAACACTGGGACACTCACATACATATAACACTCTACGAGGATATCTTAAAGGAGTCACTGATAACTTTTCAAATAACAATATGTATTCAGTGCTGTCATGAATGTATATGTGTCCTGATTCAAATACAAAGGGAACCAGGAATCACAATCAATTTTAATTACAAGTTATATGTACAGAATTTATTAATATGATTCTTGTAGTGACAAATATTATTAATAGTATCCTATGTGTGTCAGTTGTGTAATAGTAATATGAGGTAATACTGGTTTTGTTTTGTTCAAGCTCTGTTGGTATTTGTCATCATGACTTCAATAGTTTGTTTCTATTGGAACTAGTATTGGAGATGTTCTCAGTTCCTGGTATTAAAACAATTAAATTCCCCTCTTAATTTTATTTTACAATGTCATTTTAAGATGGGGGTACATAATGTTGAGCTCCATGGCCACACTCTCTTATCTTTCGTTATAACTGCAGTAAAGGTCTCCTCTGCTCGATTACTTTAATGAGTTCTGGAGCCACCCCACTGGTTGCTATATGGACCAAGGAGTATGCTGTCCACCTCTGGCTTCAGCAAAGCTCTGACCAGGTGCTGCTCAATAACTTTAAGACCACGGTCCCTGAAACAAGAAGGTTGTACCTTCTACGTCAGAACTAATTTATACTCTATTTCTACACTGAGCACAATACATCACAAACATTGAGTTCAGAGCGTTAGGCCAACTGTCAGCTTCATCTGAAATACTTTATACCAGTATTTTCCTCCCCAATGGTTACTACGCCTCTGCAATTCCAGCATTATTTCTTTCTAGTTAATAATCTAGGTGTCAGTGTACTGTTTGGCCATTCCATGCAGTTTTACTTTCCTCCGACACCTTCTGTTCAGGCTGGAGCACTATAGGCTTTACATCATGTTCGCTACTGAACTACACATATATACAGACATAAATTATCAATTTACATTCAATTTTCATTAAAAGATATTGAATATTTCAAGCTTACCACAATTCATGGAAATAATAAACAGTTTCGTTGACTGGCAATGAATATAGCACAACTCCGATCTGCCGATGTCCCAGGCTTTATTTTATAAAAAATATACACTGGTGCTCAACGCACTGCTTCTTAGTAGGTTTATTACAAGATGTGGCAATGAACAGACGCTCTGAATTGAGTATATTCGCAGCTCTACCCAATCAAACCATGTCTACACATCTTTTCAAAAAAAACTACTCCTTTTCACGTTTCCCCTGACAACACAAGATAGTATTTATAGCCCGACCAATCGTGTTTAGTCTTATATTTGTTGCGCTCCAATCAAATAGGAGTTAACATGGTAGGCTATTTCCGTAACGTAATGTTTTTTCAAACACGTTATAAAAAAAAATTTTATGAGCAGAAATGATTTCATGCTGTCAGGCACCCCCACTATTTTATTTTGGCCATAACTTGGTAATTCCTAGACTATTTGCGTAACGTTTTACATATTCTTTGTCAGCAAACCCTAAGGAACCCAAATATACGAATTTAATGGAGCCAATATGCATTTTCTTCTAGGATAGTCGTGCTGTTACTACCTTCTCACTTCCAAACTTGAGGGTGTCTGGGTACTGTCATGTTTTCAAACGTAAACCAGTATATTGTCATAATTCCCAATAAGCGTTTTTCAGGATTTTAAAACCTAACTCTGGTATGGGTAGGGTTTTTATCACTGACGATTTGAAAAAAAGCCAGTGCTTGTGGCCTTACACGCGTGATGGCAGCAATTGTGTATCGCGCGACGCGTGTTTAGTATTGCATGCTTCCTGCCTTCATTCGCCCCTCTCTCCTGCTTTATCTGTCTTTTAGTTACGCCGTGTAAGGAATGAATGAAATATTAAATCTAGGTCATTGATCAGCTTGCGTATCTCAAGGTTTTTCCAAGAAATACAGTACACGTTTCATTGAAGAAAGCGGGTAATAATACAGTAGGCTTTTACTATCAACGTGAAAGCGTTATAATTTGCAGACGAAGTAGAAAACAAGGGGATTTCGAGTACAGTCATTGTGACAGCACTGTTCTTTTACCATTTCTCTTTTCTTTTATTAAATTTATTTGTTAGGCTTTACATTTACCTTTTAATTTATATATGTGGATTAGAATATTCCACGACATCTCCCCTCTTAAAACAGACATTATATGTCAGTCCTTTATTCTATATACACATAGAGAAATTTATTATTATTTCTGGGGTTTACGGTGATTCTCATCACACGGATGGCGGCTTAAAAAATCCGCTCCCAAATTTGTTTTTCCAGATATATACTCAATGCTAAAATTATATGGAGCCAAAAGTAAGGACCATCGGATTAACCTACAGTTCTCATGCCTAGCCTGTGCTAGAAACGATAAAGGTGTGTGATCCGTTTGCAACTTAAATGCCTTCCCATACAGATAAATATTGAATTTCTTTATTGCCCATATTACTGCAAGACATTCTTTTTCGCTAGTTGAGTAGTTGATTTCAGCTTTATTCAACTTTCTGCTAGCATATGCCACTGGGCTTAATTCCCCATCCAATGCATCTGATTTCTGTAGTAGAGTTGCACCTAACCCAATATTACTGGCATCCGTTCTTACAATGAATTCTTGACTTAAGTCAGGTAATTTCAAAATAGGTTTGCTTGTGAGCTTTTCCTTCAATTCCTAGTAAGCCATTTCACATTGTGGTGTCCATGTGATGCGATCTGGATGTCCTTTACGTGTCAAATCAGTTAACGGTGCACATATGGAATTAAAGTTTTTGATATACTTCTGGTAGAAACCACATAATGAGACAAAGGATCTCACGTCCTTCTTGGTTTGTGGTCTCGGGGCTTTCTTTAGTTTCTCTAAATTCTTTGGGTCAGGGGTCATGTTTCCCTGATAAACTGTGTGTCCCAAAAATTCCAATTCTTTACATCCAACGCAACATTTGGTTGGTCGGGCTGTTAAATTTGCTTCCCTAAGTCGATTAAACAGCATATTCAGAGAGTCAATGTGTTCCTCAAATGTTTCTGTTGCTATAAGGATATCATCCATGAAATTTGTTATATATGGATTATTCAGAGGGTCCAATAATTTTCTCATCATTCTAGAGAAGACACTCGGCGCATTCTTCAATCCAAATGGCAATCTATTAAACTCATAGTGTCCTTCTGAGGTACTAAAAGCTAGGTATGGTCTAACCTCAGGCTTTACTTGAATCTGATAGTATCCTTTACTCAGATCCACTTTTGAGAAATATTTAGCTTTATTTAGCCTGGCAAACAACTGATTTGTATCCGGCAATGGATCCACCTGTCCTTCTGTAATAGCATTCAGTCTCCTGTAATCTATACAGAGTCTATGTTCTCCAGAGGGCTTCCTTAAAAGTACAACACCGGAACTATATGAGGATTCACTGTGTGAAATAATTCCTTCCTTCAACAGATAGTCTATCTCTTCCTTCAAAGCTTTCTCCTTAGCAAACGGAATCGAATATGGTTTCATACAGACAGGTGTGGGGTCTATCAGTTTCATATCATATTCCAATAGGTTTGTATGCCCTGGTCGGTCTGTTAACACCTCTGCATGATTATTTAGAACCTGTTGCACTCTCTCTTTCTGAGTTTTCGTTAAATGTGTACTGATTTTCACCTGTGCTGCTGTCTCACAGGGGTGTAATGGATATTCAAATGATGAAAGTGGTTCCTTTTTCATCTCCATGGCAATGGACAAGGTCAACAAGTGTGTCTCTTCCTGATGTTCTCTTTCCAAATATTTCTTCAGGAGATTCACATGATAGATTTTTTCTTTCCCCTTCTTATCTATCTTATAATTTGTTCTAGACACCTTCTCTAAAACTGTATATGGACCTTGCCATCCAATCTGTAACTTATTCTGACTCCCGGGGAGAAGAAGCAGTACCTTCTCTCCCACAGCCAAATCTCTGTCTTTCGCCTTCCTGTTATAATAGGCAGCATGTTTCTTCCTGGCTTGTTTCAAATTTTCATTGGCAAGTTTCCAGCCAGTTTTTAAACGAGTGGTAAGCTCATTCACATATTGGTATGAAGATGTAATGTTTTCCTCTGCCTTTTCATCAGTCCACGTTCTTAACAAAGCTACATATGGACCTTTAATTTTGTGGACCTATTTGTCCATGCACCGGTATGGTCTCTTCCACTCGAAGCTCTATAGTGATGATTTTTCTTCCCAGAATTATCATGCATAAAACGACCGCTACCAATTTTTCTTTTGGGGCTTTCTCTCCACTTAAAATTCTTGATGAGAGATTTCCTCTCTACATCCTCTTCCTCCAGTTTGTTTAAGTCCGATTGAGGGATTTTCGGCTTATCCTGGGGTAAGACATCTTTTTGCACTCTCCGCATAGTGGCCATTGTAAAACAGTTAAGTGAAGCTTGTCCGTGAAAAGGGGCTTCCCATTCCATTTGGTCCACTTTATCAAATCTATTTTTCTTTTTATTATCAGTCCTAATTTTGCCCCGTGGCGTGTCCAGGTCCTGATCAATGTTCCCACTTGTGGGTGTTCCCTCATGTGCTATGCTACACCTTTCTACAAAATTCTCAATGTCCCATCTTGCTTTGGGCCAATAATAATTGTGAGCCACCTTTTGAATGATGGTACCTATCTTCTCATGGTCCCCATCTGGTTTCACATGTAGGCTCCTTATTAAGTCTGCCCTATATCTTTTAGGAAGTACCAGCTGTCCCTGACCTTTGGATCTAGCTCCAGTCTTCCTATACATCAACTTGTTTTTCATGTAAAAATCTCCCTTGCCTGGAGTTGTATGACAAGTTGACAATTTTCTGAAACAAGGCTTGAGTGTTTTATCCCCAGCCTGTGCCTTCCTCATCTCTTCTGGAGTGGTATCCAACATAATATCCTCCTCCTGTCTTGAGGTCGACCTGACCTGAAGGGTGGCCATATACACAGGTTTCCTTCTGCAACGGTCAGTGTCATGATTGTTCATCTTACAATTTTTACACCACCTTTTTCCTTGGTTGAAAGATTTTCTTTCATCATATTTCCTTTCATCGAATTGTGGGGTTTTATTTTTATTTTCATACCGTGGCCTATCAAACTGGTGCTTACCTTTGTTTTGATCCCTAGGATCAAATTTATTAAAGTTCTGTGGTGCCCTAAAGTTATCCACCTGTTTCTTTTTATTACCTGTTACCTCTGCTTGAGCTGCTTGATACCTTTCAGCAACATTTAGCAACTCACCCAGCCTCTCTGCACCGTGTTCCATGAGAAACTTTCTCAGGTCTGGAGCCATGGACTCTCTTAATTGCTCTATAAGGACCATTTCCTTAAGATCTTGGGTTTTCCCCAGAGAAGTCCATTTCTCCAAGTATGTCTCTATTCGTGCAGAGAACTGGTGATAGGTTTCACCTGACAGTAGTTTAGCATTCCTAAATTTTTTCCTATAAAATTCTGCATTCTTTTCATATCTTAACAAAAGAGCCTGCTTTAGCATGTCATAATTTTCCTGATCACTTCTGCTCAATTTTGCAAAAACTTCATAAGCTGCCCCACGAAGTCCCTGAGATAACTTTAAGCTCCACCTTTCTCTCTCTAACCCATATGTGGTAGCCAATAGTTCATACCTATTTAGATAGCTCTCTATATCATCGTCTTTCTCAACAAAATGATCTAAATGAAAATTCATAGCTGAGGTTGAGGCTCCTTGGCTAGCAGTGGCATCAGAGGCAAAGGGACTGGCACCATTTTCAGGAGCATGGCCCTGAAACTCAAACTCCCTTAGTCGTAACTCATGTTCCCTTTGTAATCTCTTCTCCTCCTTTTCTGCTTCCCTTTCTGCAGCTAATCTCTTGTCTTCCCTTTCTGCAGCTAATTTCTTCTCTTCCCTTTCTGCAGCTAATTTCTTCTCTTCTCTTTCTGCAGCCTGTCTTCTTTCCTCGGCTTCCCTTTCTGCAGCTAATGCTTTAGCCTCTTTGTCAGCCTCAATCTGCAACCTCTTAGCCTCAGCCTCTAATTTTCTTTCGGCCTCTTTTTCTAATCTTCTTTCTTCCCGTTCAATATATTTGTCACATTCAGCAGTGACATAAGAAATCATAATTTGCCCGTCCATTCCTAACTCTTTCGCAGTCTGTACAGCAGCAGATCGAAATTTTGCCAGGTCGGCCATTGTCTAACAGATAAATGTCTAAAATATTTAACTAAACAATTTTATCTATGACTAATTAACTCAGGACAATACAGGCACTGTGAGCTCAACCTTATTTATTTTCACCCAAGGATACCTTTTAATTCTTATTATTCCCTGAAGTGAATTACCCCCAATATTTTTAATAGGGAAAGATTCAAAATCCCGAGAGCGAGACCCCAATATATGTGGTAAAGTGGGATGTTATAAATATTTATAGGGGACTTAGTGTACTGACTGAGATCAGCTGTGAAGGTATCTATATCTAATAAGAGTAGTGTATTATAGATAACCTTACTTGCTGCCACATATGTATACCTCAGTCAGAATTATTCTGGAATAGTGTGATGACTACGTTATATGTCTAGGGTATGTATATGATGAAGTGTAAGTCACAACAACAACAGACAGATAAACAATTTAATTTATTCCACCACACTTGACAACACTGGGACACTCACATACATATAACACTCTACGAGGATATCTTAAAGGAGTCACTGATAACTTTTCAAATAACAATATGTATTCAGTGCTGTCATGAATGTATATGTGTCCTGATTCAAATACAAAGGGAACCAGGAATCACAATCAATTTTAATTACAAGTTACATGTACAGAATTTATTAATATAATTCTTGTAGTGACAAATATTATTAATAGTATCCTATGTGTGTCAGTTGTGTAGTAGTAATATGAGGTAATACTGGTTTTGTTTTGTTCAAGCTCTGTTGGTATTTGTCATCATGACTTCAATAGTTTGTTTCTATTGGAACTAGTATTGGAGATGTTCTCAGTTCCTGGTATTAAAACAATTAAATTCCCCTCTTAATTTTATTTTACAATGTCATTTTAAGATGGGGGTACATAATGTTGAGCTCCATGGCCACACTCTCTTATCTTTCGTTATGACTGCAGTAAAGGACTCCTCTGCTCGATTACTTTAATGAGTTCTGGAGCCACCCCACTGGTTGCTATATGGACCAAGGAGTATGCTGTCCACCTCTGGCTTCAGCAAAGCTCTGACCAGGTGCTGCTCAATAACTTTAAGACGACGGTCCCTGAAACAAGAAGGTTGTACCTTCTACGTCAGAACTAATTTATACTCTATTTCTACACTGAGCACAATACATCACAAACATTGAGTTCAGAGCGTTAGGCCAACTGTCAGCTTCATCTGAAATTTTTTATACCAGTATTTTCCTCCCCAATGGTTACTACGCCTCTGCAATTCCAGCATTATTTCTTTCTAGTTAATAATCTAGGTGTCAGTGTACTGTTTGGCCATTCCATGCAGTTTTACTTTCCTCCGACACCTTCTGTTCAGGCTGGAGCACTATAGGCTTTACATCATGTTCGCTACTGAACTACACATATATACAGACATAAATTATCAATTTACATTCAATTTTCATTAAAAGATATTGAATATTTCAAGCTTACCACAATTCATGGAAATAATAAACAGTTTCGTTGACTGGCAATGAATATAGCACAACTCCGATCTGCCGATGTCCCAGGCTTTATTTTATAAAAAATATACACTGGTGCTCAACGCACTGCTTCTTAGTAGGTTTATTACAAGATGTGGCAATGAACAGACGCTCTGAATTGAGTATATTCGCAGCTCTACCCAATCAAACCATGTCTACACATCTTTTCAAAAAAGTACTCCTTTTCACGTTTCCCCTGACAACACAAGATAGTATTTATAGCCCGACCAATCGTGTTTAGTCTTATATTTGTTGCGCTCCAATCAAATAGGAGTTAACATAGTAGGCTATTTCCGTAACGTAATGTTTTTTCAAACACGTTATAAAAAAAAATTTTATGAGCAGAAATGATTTCATGCTGTCAGGCACCCCCACTATTTTATTTTGGCCATAACTTGGTAATTCCTAGACTATTTGCGTAACGTTTTACATATTCTTTGTCAGCAAACCCTAAGGAACCCAAATATACGAATTTAATGGAGCCAATATGCATTTTCTTCTAGGATAGTCGTGCTGTTACTACCTTCTCACTTCCAAACTTGAGGGTGTCTGGGTACTGTCATGTTTTCAAACGTAAACCAGTATATTGTCATAATTCCCAATAAGCGTTTTTCAGGATTTTAAAACCTAACTCTGGTATGGGTAGGGTTTTTATCACTGACGATTTGAAAAAAAGCCAGTGCTTGTGGCCTTACACGCGTGATGGCAGCAATTGTGTATCGCGCGACGCGTGTTTAGTATTGCATGCTTCCTGCCTTCATTCGCCCCTCTCTCTCTCCTGCTTTATCTGTCTTTTAGTTACGCCGTGTATGGAATGAATGAAATATTAAATCTAGGTCATTGATCAGCTTGCGTATCTCAAGGTTTTTCCAAGAAATACAGTACACGTTTCATTGAAGAAAGCGGGTAATAATACAGTAGGCTTTTACTATCAACGTGAAAGCGTTACAATTTGCAGACGAAGTAGAAAACAAGGGGATTTCGAGTACAGTCATTGTGACAGCACTGTTCTTTTACCATTTCTCTTTTCTTTTATTAAATTTATTTGTTAGGCTTTACATTTACCTTTTAATTTATATATGTGGATTAGAATATTCCACGACAAATTGACAAGTCGTTCAAATACAATTTCCTTATTATTTATTAAGTATATACACTATCTACTCTTGTGCTGAAGGGTGGATGTTGGAAGATGGAAGTAATGGATTTGTAAGTTTACAAATTATATATATATATATGTATGTATATATATATAAATATATATATATATATATATATATATATATATATATATATATATATATATATATATATATATATATATATATAACAAGTCTTCCAATTATAGGAACAAAAATTATATCAGCTGTGCTGTTACTCAATTATAGTAAATGTATCAGCTGCGCTGTTAATTAAGTATATAAAATTTATCAGCTATGCTGTTAATCTTGTCTCTTGCTACGCTAAATCACTTTTTCTTCCTTGACCGCTAAATGCTCACAATTGCCGACGGAAACGGTACTAATGTGTACTCATCTCTCAAAAGTTCTGTCCTTCTTAGTTTGGTTCACACGACACCAGCTGAGGATCGTTCCTTTAGCCCACCCAAGACTGAGGGGGACTAGGGAGGTAGTTCCGGTACAATCACTGTGCTCCTGTGAAGTTCCAGGCAGCTGGATTGACTTGACATACGACCTCAGGTTGGATGACACGAATAAAACCTGTAACAAGTAAAAATAGGGGCTAATTTCTGTCCTCAAGCCCACCTATTTCTATTGTATATGAGATGAGCGTGTCTCAGGTGTCTGCATGTAGGATGAATGACAACATGGCTCAGTATGATTTAGCAACAGGTGTGTACTTGCAAAACATTCTTTCTGATAATTTAATACATGAATACATCCAATAATATAAATTCAATACATGAATACATCCAATAATATAAATTCAATACATGAATACATCCAATAATCTGTACACTTAGGTGTGATACAACCGTTTCCTTCCCCTTATAATATACCAGGGCTATACTGGCTGGTTCTGATACAGTCATAGTAAAACAAAAACTAAAGTTATATTAAATATATACAGACGTAGGCTATTTTCTGTTTCAGATTGGGGTTATATGAGACAAGGACTGTTTGGTTATATTTCAGGTTGGAGTTACATGAGACAATAGATTGGAGTTATATGAGACAATAGATTGGAGTTATATGAGTCCTAACAAGGACTGTTTTGGTTATATTTCAGTTGGTTTTATATGAGACAATAGATTGGAGTTATATGAGACAATAGATTGGAGTTATATGAGTCCTAACAAGTACTGTTTTGGTTATATTTCAGTTGGTTTTCGTCTTCATCAATCATATAAGGAAATACAATCATTATACCTAATTCCCCAAGATGCAATCAGCAACCTGATACATTCATAGTGCAACAATATATATTAAATATATACAGGTATAGGTAGTATAAATGACACACAACAAATACAAACATTATATATCTGCTGTAGGCCTATTCTCCTACAAGTTTCTAGTAAGTATACTTACCCTCTAAGATTTATACAAGCCAGATTTTGACTCGACTAGTGAAGCAAGTCTGCCCGGTCAATGCAGGTGAGCAATAAATCAGACGTGTCAGCTTTCTCTTCCCCAGTATGTAGTCTAACTGGCTTCGTGTTGGTGTGTGTGATTTTGAATAAAACTCGCCCGTATATATAGGTAGATGCAGGTAACTTTTACTGCTTAAGGAATGCTTTTGATTGGGTCTCGGCGTGGCAAGCTGATTGGTTATATGCGGTTTGATACAATCCGTGACCGAGACCGAGTCCCGAAAAACAGGGCTTATGCCTAATTTTATTCTGTCTGCCGCCATATTGGGAGAACAAGATGACCGTGACCGAGACCGAGTCCCGAAAAACAGGTCTTATGCCTAATTTATTCTGGCTCAGAGACTGGTGAACGTTGCTCGTTGATTGGCTGGGGCATATTTGTATCTCGACATAGTGTATTAACTAAGAAGTGGGTTTACACACTCGTTTTACGACACATGGTAATATATATACATATACATATGTTAGTTCACATGTTAGTAATAAAATATGAAATGTAAATCACAACTTACGCCAATCCTGGCTACAGACTTGTCGCACAGATGAATAAAAGAGACGAATCGTTCTCTTACAACACGGGTCTGGGATTTCTTTTAATTTTACAATAGATTGCCCCTTCTGACTCCGTGTTTTTTCAGTTTCCTAGTTCCAGTGTTCCTGATTAAAATTTGAAAGAGATTTCATGTGCTTTATAAGTCTTATCTGGTTCTCCAATAAAAGGTCCGGATAACAATTAAGAATAGGAATCTAGTTCTTCACTCTGGCGAAGGTCTGGTGTGGTCTTGGCGAGCGTGCAAATCACAGAGAAATAAAACTGTGAAATTGTCAGCCTATATACCCTCCAGTAATGTTATGAATCTAATGAAAAAGATCCAATCATTTCAAATGATGCAGATACGGTGTGATATTTCAAAATAGTCCCACGTGAAATAAGGTGCGTGCCTGCAAAGGTCATGTATTACTGTCGTAGATTTTTGATTGGGAATTAAGACTTGGGTTGGTCCCTTCTGAATAGATTTGAATAAGTGATAGCAGCAGTGAGGGATAATAATAGAAATAGATTTCCACGAGTGAGAGGGAGAAATAATAGAGGCTGTCCCTGAAATCGAGAATCTTCTCTCTTTCAGCCTATCTTCTACAACAGATCTAGAGGAGTCAGACAGTCTATTATAATATATATTAATATATATATATATATATCCACTCACATACGCACACACACACATAAGTGACGACAGTTAGACGCACATACGTGGGAAACTATAACATTGAAATATGAATATTTTGGAACGAGCTGACCGACACGCTTGAATAAAGTTTATGTAAATTTATTAACATAAGGAAAATTTACCACAACACATAAATGTTAATATCAAACATAGAAAATACATATAAGGTAATGAATTACTACAAGTATAATAGACCCATAGGTGTAATATTTTCCCTCGATGTTTAGCCCACGATCCTGTTTGAAGAAAAGTGATAGCCCCAAAGAGTCACGGATATATACACTATAGTCTCAGATTTCCCTCTAAAGTTGAGAACAGAATGAATACCCTAATCTATCCTAAGAGAGGAAAACCCCGCATTTAGTAACAATTTGCATAAAAGAAATTACAAAAAAAAAAAAAAAAGAATGTGGGTGCACAAATCTATCTCATAAAATAGAATCACTCGTTCTGCTTTCACTCTGTTCTTTCAGCAGGGGCCCCTGTCTCACTTTTCTTACCTAAAATCTTGCTTGTGTTCGCCGTCTGGCGCACGTTAGTACACACACACCGTTTAATCTGTCTGTCTTTTTGAGGAAGCGGATCCCAGCTCTGCAGATATTGGTTTCATCCAATGGGTCCGGGGAGCGTCCTCTTCATGCGATAGTTTTCTTTACAGATTTAAGTTTGTGTCAATTTATTCAGTTCAGGTAAGAAATAGATTTAAGCGGGCACACTGTTTCAGAATCACGAGGTTTCCCTTAGTTAGGAAGATGACCGGTTGGTAAATTCTCTCAATAGATAATTCTTGGTCACACCACAATTTGTCAAAATGTAAGAATGTTAATGTTTTTGTGATTATTTCTCGCCACAAGGCTGCATGTACATGAGAGTTTGTGAAGAAATATAACCTGGATCAATAGGCACAGTATAGGCATTTAGTCTTTAAAAACCGTTAGTGAGATTTGTACTCTGTTTATTTCTGGAGGCACATAGATGTTAACTTGTAAACCCACGTGGTTAAAGATAAAAAATGTTTCTTCTCTCAGTTGTACTAAAACCGCTGGTAAAAGTTGGGCGGACCCCAAAACTGTATAAGGAAGAGAAAAGTACAAAATACTTAACCACAATATTATACACACCTCCTATCCTCGCGTAAAATATAATATTATATTCATAAAAAATCAATCATCATGAATTAGAAATACATACGTATTTCGTCAATACTCAATGATGAATCAGTGCAGTTATAAGTTAGTTTAAAATATACTCGGACTGGTTACTAGCAATATAATTAAATTTATTTATAGCTGCATGAGTTTAAGCTAGAAATAATAATTTATCCTGCTTTCCACTGTAATGCAGTAACTAGAGAATATAACAGACTTATACTTTAATCCCTCTACACATAAATCTAACTAGTGAAGAATAAAATAGGCGATTTAACACTTAAATCACTCACAAAATACTAGATATAAAATATTACCTCCAAACAGAACTACGGCAATCACCACGAAACTAGAATTTATTCACTAGATAGGTATTCTAGAAGCTCGGCAAAAATTGACGAGAAAACTAAGAACTTCGCTATACAAGCTTTATACTCTAGCACGAGCGATCCGTCTACTGCAACTTAGGAGGACTGAATGAATTTAGTCTAACCTACTCTGGTGCCTTCTCACACCTAACACCGAGAAACTTAACCAAGAGCGCTGTGTCAGATGAAAATGTTAGACGATATGTCTGCCATCTGATGTCTGTCGAGACGAATTTCACACTATTCGGTCTCATCACGGACTAAGCTTAACAGCAATAAAAATGCGTTGTTAAATAAGAAAAGAGACAGGCGAAGGTATGAATGGGAGAGTTTTATTTTTCACAATCAAACGAATGCGAAAAAAAAGAAAAAGGATAAAAAGAGCGATAATAAAGTAGAAGACACGGGTAGAATAAAGAAAAGATATAGAAATTTATTAATCATAAATCTCTCTGCGACAATTACCATATATGGACATCTGATGTCTTGCACACATTCTCACCAACACATTTGGAGACTCATATTGTCTAAAATGTAATACATCCATGATTACTTTTTAATCAAGGACCGGAAGCAATTATATCACACTTGTCTGCGCACATGTGTCATACAGACAGTAATGTTGTTATCTATCGTATGAAAGATGACCTGGAAGCGCTTATATCACAAGTTCCGTCTCGTGTACGGGTTATCATGTTTCGCCAGACAAACAAACCTGGTTTTATTTAACACTCCTTCCCAACGTAGCTTGAATAACCAAAACATCGTCGCTTTGAAAAGATAGTCAGACAGATTTTGCGATAAAATATTATCGCAGGCCGGGTCACCAAACCTGGCGAATCGTAAATACGTCTGGGGAGTGGTGAACAATAATTCCCGTAGCAATTACTGCCATAGGGGAGTGGCGTGTTAGAGACTTCACTATGCTATGTCAATCATAGAGCAAAATAGTGAAAATAACGAATGAAAAGGCATGATTTATGCCAAGTAAAAGCGATGAGTGAGAAAAATGAATCAAAAGAAAGGATACTGTCGGAGGGCTGAAAGTGTGAGAGATCACACAAAAGAGCATGTTCTGACGTTTTGTCACAGCGCTCATATATAACCGTTGGATCTTATGTCTTGGTTGGAGTCAACAGAGATCTGTGAAAAATATCCCAGCTCTAATGGAAAAAGATGAAAGGGGGTTGGGGAGGGGGGGGGGGGGGAAGAGGAAACACACGCGCGCACACACTGACGATCCGAGAACGATGTAGGATGTCTGTTTTTTTTAAATGAACGTCTTAACACAGTAATTGCTATTATCGCTTGTACAGCAGCTAAACTGTCTATCGTTGAGATAAGAAACTGCATGACACGATTACGGGCTCGCCTTATTTCTGCTTGTCTCGTTGTTTTGACAACCAGGAACAGATGGTGTTGAACCGTGGCGAAATTTACATGGAAAGTGTGGGGCGTCAGGGAGTTTAATGGCTGTCTTTTTTTCTAGCACATTCTTTGGGGTGTGTCACGGAATTGCCTCCCCTGCTTTCCAGTAGTGGTCCAACAGTAGCCAAAACTCAAGATTATTGAATATGGGTCTTCAAAGGTGTTTACCTTTGCACAAGATTACTCTTGGCAGAGTTGGAGATAGCAGGATAAAGATGCTTCTATCTCAAGGGAGTTTCATAAGATATTTCAGAAGTCAAGAACAATGCTGCGTAGGGCAGGGCAATTGTTAACTTATATCTGATTTGCCGCCTTTTATGAAGAATTAAGCAATTATCAATTTCAGCTCGTTCAAGCCCCCGCCCTGATTTACTCAGTGGAATTCTTATTTTTATGGTATAGCTCTGTTTAGAGTGTATTTAGTAAATTGACTGAGACAACCATTCAGTACATTCAAAATGATAAATCGACGTTAAATTTGTATATTTACAAATAACATATTTAATAATCACTTAGGTTTAACAAGGTTTAAAAAAAATGAATAATTATTTATCAGAAAGTTATCATCGCTGTTGTGATGTAATGGAAGTGTGTAAAGGAGGTCACTTGGCAGCTTTTATGTGTTACTTTGCTGTCAGTGACGGTTCTGCTTCTTCTGATGGTTTGGTTCTTGGTAGACTGGGTCGCTGATCCCGCTTGTCGCTGGTCAATGTTGTAGGGCGCAGCACGTTCCCAGTAGTGTCAAGGAGTGTTGGTCCTGTGTCTTTAAGCCCCGTCTGATGATGGTATTGAGCTTGATTACAGGCCACTTGTACCCTTCTTGTTCCAGAGATAGTACCCTAAACTGGTACCACCAACTAGTATGGTAAAAGAAGAGAAACGAATACCCTCTGAGTAATGAATTTCCAGACACATACTTATGTGTTACCATCTTCCTATTCTACTATTCCGTCTACCTCAGGATTTACCATCGATGAGAATTAAGCTTAATCCCTCGAGAGAAATCTTTCTTTACATGTAAATTGAATAGCTTTATATTTACTTTACATTCAAGTGAAAAGGTTAATAGTAAAGATAGAATATGTTTACATTTACATCTACACTGGTTGATAATGTTTACAATATAGATTGAATACGTAAATATTATGGACTATGTATAGTACAAATAGTTGGATAAGAGATTTGGTGCCCGGCCACATTAAAAATATCCCGACCCAAAAGTGTTTATTAAATTACGACTCTGCCCCCAGGGTAAAGATTTTAATTACTAAAAACTATACAACACAATTAAATATTACAAGAAAAATGAAAACAGACTCTTTTGTTTTAAATTTTACAAAATTGAAGATTTACTCTCTCATATTTGAAATGAAATTTACAAAATGATGATAGATTATATGTTCAGACATTTATAACTATAAGTTCTTATGTGTGTGAAAAAAACTATCTATGGTTCTGAAACATGTCAGAGTAAATTTTGCATCCTATGGACAATTAACTATTCTGTACTGGTTCTGCTGGCATTTTACACTACTCATCTCAGATGCTGATGAATCTGTGTTGTCTAGTTGCCAGGGGGTTCAATCTGTTCCAGCACTCCAGGACCAGTATGGCAAGTTCTTTTTAGGGTTTCAGAGGATGGCAGAGGGTGCTTCCTCTGTCTTGACACAGGGCTCATCACCAACTGGGATGGATAACGTTGGCCCTCGAGAACACTGCATATGGTTAGGTCTCCTGGTAGGACAACTTGGTAGGACTGGATTGACAAACAATTCAAGCTCCATTAGTAGTCTTGCCAGAGAAGTCATTTCCCATATCTGCTGGACGCTAATCGTCCATCAGAAATAACATCAAAACATCATCCATAATATCAATAACAATGTGCTATCTATTATCCATCTTAAATACTATGACATAACTGACGTTATAAGCAAACAGGTGGATCGCAACCTATATCTGGCTTCCTGCTTGTCTACCGCAGTGATTTCCAACCCATGGGCTGTTAGCTTCACCAACTGTGAAGTTTGGGGCTGTGGTCATCAACAGTTTTAGAACCACTGGTCTACCTTGTGCCCATAGAGCAGTCAATCAATTTGAGGTCATTGGTACCAATGGTTTCAGAACCGCTGGGATATAGTCTCCCATGCTGGCGTAAAACCTGTTGAAGTGTCCTTGCGGCCAAGGCTTGATTTACATTTGTGCTACTTGAGCATTAAATCTATTTCAGTATGTTCCTGGTCTCAGCCTTGAGAACCATTGGCTTACAAGTCAATCAAATTATTACATAGTTCTATGGTTATGTTACAAACATTCATGTACCCTGATAGTACAATCAAAGCACAGGATACATGCATATACACACATTAAAACATGACAAGGAAAGTTCAGAAATCATCAACATGGTATTTGTATAGAAAGAATATTCCATGCTGCAAACACTAATATCCCAATCAAGACAAAGGGATAACAAATGTGATCAAGAACACACTTATCACGTTTGTATGATTGTGGCTAAAGAACAATGGACCATTATAAGAAATAGGAAGTATAAGGACTCCTAGTATTTTCCTGTTCTGCTTAGTTCAGTAATACACATCCCTCAGTAACAATAAGGATATACATCAACAATGTAACCCTGTCTTGTTTCTACCATGATGTGAGAAGAAGAGCAGTGAGTAATTGACTTCTGCGAACACATACATTAAATTTGTTGAGTAGCATGTGTATAATGAAATAACACTGTCACTGAAAGGAAATTCCATGTAGAACAAAATATACTGACAAAATATACTGAAATAATATGCTGCAAATAAACATATGATTATTATTCCAGTATTCAAATTAACAATAATAGATCACTTACTGCGCTCATCGGAACCACTGCTGTGTTAAAATTGACAGAGTTCCCTCTGTATTTGCCTTCGCAGGACCACTAGTTGTTTCATGGTATGGCCTGCCAACTAGGCTGCCACTTCAAGAATCGCGCCTCAATTCACTACAAGGTTTGCCGGGGTTTTTTTTTTTTTTTTCGTACGCCCGCTAATACTCGAGGCGAAATCTCAGGTTATTACTTATGTCTAACCTGACATTGATTTTACGTGAGTATCCCTTTTTTCTTGTACAGAGACAGGTGTCCCTCGCCATTCAGGCAAATACTCTCCGATTTCGGAGGTACCCATTACAGCTGGGTCGACTCAGGAGCTGCCAATCCCTGGTCGACGACACTCCTTCAAATGTACTCGCCAGGTCTCGAGTTAATCCAGTCCAAATCCCGGTCGAAGATAAATCCTCAAATGCCGTCACCCGGGTTTGATCCTGGATCACCCGGTCGCTAGAGCGGTGTTGTAACCACTACGCTAGCGCGGCTCCCAAATGCCGGGTTTATTCCTGTTAAATTTAAATTGGGGTGGTGGAAGGGACCTGTTTTACCCCTTGTCCCATCCCAAACACACACACACACTGGCCGGTACTTGGCATCAGGCGAGTTATTTTAAAATAACTGAGCACTGGTTGCAGAGATCAAATATCGCGTGACTTCCTGTATCTGCTACTGCATGGGAAATTTATGGGCAGGGAAACCCATGTTACTAAACAGCGGTCAAAAGTTCACGGCGAAGTCTGAAAGACCTTTGCCAGTGAAACGTAGAACAAAGAAATTTCACTCAGAAAAAATGGGAGATCTCCTGATTTTTAGACAAGAGGTGGATTTTCTAGAGGAAAGAGAACTGGTATGATAAAAGATTGACAGAGAGAAAAGAAGGCGAATTTCGCTTCGTCACAACATGGCAATATATACATATTAGTTCACATGTTAGTAATGAAAAATATAGAATGTAAAATGTACAACTTACGCCAATCTTGGCTCACAGACTGTTTGCTCAGAGAAATAAAGGCATTTGCAGAGGCCTTTTTTACACGTGTTCTTTGGGGTCGTTACTTTAACAATAAATTCCCACTTTGACTCCGTGTTCCAGATTCCCCAGATCCCGGTTTTCCTTGTTTAAAATGATAGAGTTTTCCTGGGCTGTTTAAGTCCTTCAGAATGCTCCAACAAAGTCCGGTCTGATAAATGAATTATACTCTGGCAGTCTGGTTTTCGTCTTGGCAAGCAATTCTCACAGTGTCTTAAAACTGCAAAACGGTCAGGTTATATTGCCTGTCTTCCACCGCATTTGTTTGTTACGATGCTAAGCAGAGCGCCAATCGTTTCAAACATGCGTGTTTTGTGGGGTAATTCAAAATTATTTCCGCCTGAAATTCTGTGCGCGATGCAAAAGGTCACCTCTCCAATATATGGCAACAAAACATCCGATTGCATTCTCTGCAATGCCTACAAGTACACCATCTTACTTTTAACTAAAGTAATCGGTTCATGAAAGTCGAACAGGAAACGATTATGTTATTCGTTTCTGTCCAATACTGTCGCACAGACAAGTAATCTTTTTAACCGTCGCATGTGCACACAAAATCCGTCTGCTGGCGAGTAATTTTATCTCCTGGCACGGCCCGAGCAAATAAAACCATGCGAAAACTGACCAGGCCCATATGGGTTTTACCCGCGTTAATCTCCGCAAAGCCACGCAAATGTAGTGAATTATCACCAAAAAGGAGTGACAACTGATTTAACAATATCAAATATCTGTTTGATAAGAGCAGAAAGAAAATGGTGCCGACCACTGAAAAGCACGTAATTAGTCAGTACAACAAATGCCACAGAATACGGCCGTAGTGGACAAGAGAGCGACCAAAAATTATGTGACAGTATCTTTATGTTCATTTGTTCTGTCTGTTTCTCTCTCTCCCCCTTCTCTTTTTGTCTCTCCAATTCTCTTTTCTCGATTCTCTCTCAAACACACTCCTTTTCGTTAAATAAAGAACAATGGGCGTATTTGATTCCTTTAAGAATGCATTCTGATGTATTTTATGACGTCCTCGTATCGGCATTTTAAAAAAAAACAAACATAATTTAACTAAAATTTGTTGAAAAAACTTATTTGTTGTTGTTATTATTCCAGTGGCGTTTAGGCTGTCGTTCTTCGGCCCAGTGTCATGTAGTGGTATTTGCATGTGTTCGCAAGTTGTTCTTTTGCTCCATAAAAGGTGTTCCAAGTTCGTATCTGACCACGGAGGAAGGAGCATTTTCCTAACGTCGTCGGGTATTGGGCACTCAAAGAGGTGGTGGCCAACAGTTTCATAGGAATAGTACATAGTTGGCGCCCTGGAGTGTGTTGTGGTTGGATTCTGTTCAAGTGATTGTTAAGTGGTATATGTTGTGTTTGGAGCCGAAAAATGATGCTCTGATCCCTCCCTGTAAGGTGGCTGACAATGCCAAAAACGTATTTAAAAACCACACATCTCCTTGTACTACGAGAAGTCTCTTTGCATACCACAAGCAGGTCCGTCGCGTACCACTAACAGACTCTTCTCGTACTACCAGAAAACTCTTCACTTGCTACCAGTCAACCCTTCGCCGGTTTGCAGAGTGGTTAGAGCTCTGACCTCGCGCAGCAAAGGTACCGGGCTCGAAACACGATGACGTCACGCTCCAAGTCTGCCCAGCTGTAAATGGCTACCTGACTGTGCTAGTGAGTTAGGGAAGGAAAAGGCAACGAGGAAGGAAACTGGTCACCCAATCTCTCAATGCTGGACCAAGGATAGTGAAGTCTCTAACACTTCACTACTTTACGGTCGTATCTGCTATGGGACTGCCTTAACCTTTGTACCTTTGCGCAAAGTTACAGGACAGCATAACAACACGATGGCGGGATGTGTATCAACAGAACTAATGATAGAGAACACCTGAAATCAAAAGATGTGCAGAGATTCAACAGCGTCTAGCACGCACATCGGCAGAGCACTTCGTGATATTGTATTATATGCATCAAATATAATTACTTTTAACGCCACGAGACAAGCTCTGAGACACTGACCTTACGTGAACTTGTAAACCGTACGTTACTGTAACACGCCTGTCATTTGATACACGTACCACTTATGAGGGTATAATGTGGCTGTCATAGGGAGAATGATTGAGATAAATGCCTTGCCCGTATATTCTCGTCCGTACCTGAGGTATCGTATACTGTACTTGGTTTTTTTTTTTTTTTCTTTTCTTTTGAAAAGCTCCACACGTTGTAGAAAATGATTCGCGTCTTGCTTTGAAAGAGTATTCGAGTCCTTGACAAGTGCTCAAAGCTGAGACAGTTTTCATGGAATTTCAAAGTTGTTTTTTTTATGTCAGCACTTCTCTTTCTGATTGGCACAGTGGTTAGAGCGCTGGGCTCTCGCGGGAAAGGTACCGGGTTGGAAACATGGTGGCATATTGCTCCAGTCACCCAGATATAAATGTGTACCTGCTCTTGTTATCTGTTCCACACTGATAACCTTGTTATCTTTTCCACACTGATGACCTTGTTATCTTCTCCACACTGATGACCTTGTTATCTTTTCCACACTGATGACCTTGTTATCTGTTCAACACTGATGACCTTGTTATAACATTTCAGTCCTCCAATGTTACGAAAGCACCCATTTATGAAGTGTGTAACTTCTTTGTTGGACATAGAAACAAACAAAGATACAGTATCAAGGTCCTTGGTAGCGCAGTGGTTAGTGCACTGGCATCCCAGCTTAGCGGTCCTAGTTCGATCCTCAGTTGAGGTGAGATTTTTTAGACCGCAAACGGCTCCAGGGTCGACCCAGCCTCATGAATATGGTCCCAGAGCAACTCTGGGAAGGTTAAGGCGGCTGGCGTGATGCTGACCACATCACCCCTAGTGTGCCGATGGTCAAGAAAATATGAGCTTAACACTTTATTCTTAATATGCCTCAATGCCTTCCAGATACCCTGGGTAGCTATAGGCCTATGAAAACAACATGGGGTAATGTTGGAACGTTTGCGTACGAGGGATTCCAGGGTAAAAGAGAAACGGTGGCTGTCGCAAATGACCTAGAGGATGCTTAGAACAGTGTGGACTTTGCAACCCTAATAGACTGTATAATGTCAGGTGGTGTAAACCCTTGGATAACAAGGTGGATAGCAGCTGCCTTAATGGAAAGATCAGTTGCATTTCGCTTGGGAACTTGGACATCAGAACCAATACGCATTTACCCGGGACTACCCCAGGGTTCTCCACTATTACCAGTGCTGTTTAACATCTACACAGCAAAAGTAGCAACCTTTCAATCAACAGGACTGGGACGAACATTAACTTTCGCAGATGACATACTCATGTACATAACTGCCTCAGACAGACAGGAAATGGTCCAATGCATACAAAGACACTACAGGCGGTTTATAAATGGTGTGAGGAAAGCGGATCAAAGGTCAATCCCAACAAGGCCTATGTGATGTGGTGCTCTTTGAACAACTCCATAGTGAAAGCAGACCTTCCAGATATCACTTTCAATGGGCAGAACATTGAAAGGGAAGACAGACTGAAGTATCTGGGAGTAACGTTTGATCGTGGGCTATCATTCAAGTATCATGTCGAACTGATCATACAGAAGTGCAAACGATGACTGGCAGCCTTAAAAACATTGTCTGCTGCGCACTTGGAAAAGAGACTATTGTTTCTCCTGTATCATCAGCTCGTGATTTCAGCAATCGAGTACTGGCTAGGAATGCTCACGCTGTCAGTGTCACAATGTGAACGACTGGAACGCATTCAGAATGAAGGAATGCGACTAGTTTTGGGCTGTACGCGTGCTACGCCCATTGTATCAATGAGATACATGCGCAGATTGTTGTGGATTAGATCCAGCTATGCGATGGCTCAGGTGTGACGGGTTCCAAATTTTGCTACCTTTCCCCCTAACTTCTTCTTGATTGTAGGCACGCCCATCTTTCATCTTTTTTCTAGTTTTCGGCCGCTGCTAGCATGTCACTTTGATCTGACAAGTTAACTCCCCTTTGCTCCCGCGAAAGTGGCCAGCGGAGATGAAAAGTCCTATAATGCTGGTAACAATCTCGGTAAGAATTCTTAAGTAACTTGGTAGTTGTTTTTTTCCCTTGGGTTTTGGACTTAGACGGAGGTAGTTAATTTGTAGTGGGTTCTAGCATTTTTAAGGCTCGGCCATTACCCAACAAACACTAAGAAGCAATAGATAGTTTTTTCTTTCTCTGAAGGAAACTGAGTTGTATGTGATGCGTGATGCCATATGATGATGGATGGTATCCGCATGTCTGGTTTTGTGTAGTGTGTAGATGTGTTCAGTCAAAACAATGTTCATACAACAATGACAGGGCAATCCACATAGGACGTCAGTAAACTCACGACGTATAAAGTCAATGATTCTTGAAACAGCCGTTGACGTTTTTCTTCATTATTTATTGTGGACGCCACAGTGACAAAATGGTTACGCGAATATGTAGACACATCAAACAGTCATTATCACAGCAACATTCAATACAGCAATAGACGGTAGACAGCATTACAATGATGAGTCAGATGCATGTTATATTTCAAAGTGCTGTAAATGTAGTCAGGTGAAAAACTCCATCCTTTTCTATAACAGCCAGAAGATAACCAGATGTATGAGATCAGTTCACTCTCCTTAGTTTGACTTCAGCAAGACAGACACGTCTGCCGAAGTATAAATAATGTCCTCAAGAATATCCTCTAGATAATAAAGGTTTTCTAAACCTAGTTCATTTAACAAAGTAGCAAGTAATGGTCCTTGGTACATGCATCAACCGATGCAGTACAATGCAGCGACATGTGAGCTGGGAAAGAACATCTCGTGACGACGACTTTCGGAGACAGGCTATGAATCGAAATCGTTCACGACCCAAAATCAATAGAGTTAATGAAAGAGTCAATTTACCTTGCTTTCATGAAATACACAGAAATATCACGCCTCCCGACATGTGGGAAACACTAGAGGTATTATCTCGAATAAACGAAATATCCATTAAGAGGACTACACATCCCTGACAGAACAAAAAATAGCGGAGATCCCCTCTTCAACGAGGCATCTCTTTCGCCATTCCAAATCGCTCACTTCCCACTAGTGGTGGGCGGAAACCGATCGACCAAACAACAAGACAAGTCATGCGCAGTCCAGCGCAAAATGACCACAGCTCAAACTTAACTGCATTCGATACCAACGCGAGAAGACAAATGCTTACCGAGAAAAGTGACTATAGATTTCAAGCAGTTGTTGCCCTTGCGTTATAAAATAGATATTGTAAAAAACGATGTTGCGAGAATTTATCACGCAACATATCACCACCTCCTCCCGATAAAAAAAAAATGTGGAACATATTTTTTTTTTTAATATCAAAGAGCATGCGATAAGCGGCTCAAAACGCACGAATTATGCGCTGATAATTAATTAAATTGCCAATCAATAGGCTAATTATAGAGTGTCTGGTGAGGATATACCTCAACAGAAAAATAAATATGTCTCAAAAAATATTCACATCGGGGAGGTGTCACCAACACACATCACGTTAGCATGTAAACACAATATACGTATGCAAGTTACTATAATCATCATTAAACAGCATACTCTAATATTGTCTTTAAAAATGGATGTACAAATCTGATAGGAAAATTTAAATAGTACATTCTTTGACATGTAATGAAATAAGTACATAGTAAAGTTAAACTACATGACGATCCAGGACATATGCTCTGGTATTCCGAGGGTAAGTACACAATCTAGAACTCGTAAGGTAAGTCCTCAGCTCAACAATGACATTCTGAGAAAGTACAAGCAATATAATGCTAATTAATAACTAATATGCTTCATAAGGTACAATACATTATTAATAATTGTGGCTGTTTAGTAAACTAACGGCCCTTATATTAACTACTCAGTCCTCCTCTATCATCTTAAAAAACGAACAGAAGAAGATGACAACAAAGCACGATAGTGTGTACATATAAAGTAAGTACAGATGTGCTAATCTATTGTACAAATATAGGTGTGTTATGACTCTGTAATATATAGAAATATAGGACAGAAGTATTAGTTGGAGTCATGTGGGCATCTAGACAAAATGTCAGCCATCACATTATCCGCACCACGGATAGCTCGTACCGTGAAGTGAAAAGGTTGAAGAGCTATAGCATATCGAGTGGATCTCGAACTCTTCAAATTCTTAGTCTGAATAGCTGTAAGAGCTTTCTGATCAGTCTCTAGAATGAAATGTGCGCCCAGGAGGAATCTTTGTAGTTTTAGAATTGACCAAACCATCGCTAACAACTCACGGTCTAAAACCGAGTAGTTCCTCTCTGCCGCATTTAGTTTTCTAGAAATGTACATAACAGGATGCAGAGTATTTGCATATTCTTGCATCAGTGCTGCTCCAATCCCAGTGGATGAAGCATCACTCCGAAGAACAAAAGTCCTATCAAGAGTAGGTAATCTTAAGATGGGAGGAGAAGAAAATATATTCTTGATTTGGTCTAGTGAAGATTGGCATTCTTCAGACCAACGGACCAGATTAGGCGAACCTTTCTTCAACAATGTTGATAGAGGTGCCATGATCGAAGATAAATTTGGAATAAATCTCCCATAAAATTGAATTAAACCTAAGAGACTCCTAACTTGTTTCTTCGTTTTAGGAACAGAGATGTTCAGTATTTTGGAAGTATTGTGGTCTTCTGTCTTCAAGAGACATGACCAACACGATGACCCAGGAAAGAGATTTCACCAAAACCAACAAAAGCTTTAGAAGGTTTTGCTGTCAAATTATTCTCACGTAGAGTGGACAGTAAGTCATATAACCCTAAATAGTGATCTTCCCAGGTATCACTGAAGAGACAGATGTCATCTAAGTATGCGATGACATCCGAACGATGTGACAGAATTCGACGCATCATGCGAACGAAAGTGGCAGGGGCGTTCATGAGACCAAAAGGCATAACATTCCATTGAAATAGACCCTAGGTGTAGAAAAAAGCAGTAAGAGGTTTGGCATGCTCTGCTAAAGGCACTTGCCAATAACCTTTAGACAAGTCAAGTTTAGTGAAGAATCTAGAATTAGAAAGTCTAATCAGTAGATCTTCTAACAAAGGCATCGGTTCAGCATCGAACTTTGTGACCTGATTCAATTTGCGATAATCAACGCAAATTCGTATGTTCTTATCCTTCTTCCGGACAATAACCATGGAAGAAGAATATGGTGAAGTCGATGGTTCAATTATATTTAATTGAATCATTTCATCCAATTCCTTTTCCACTTGCGACTGAAAGTGTATAGGAATAGGATACGGCCTAACCCTAATTGGATTATTGTCGGTAAGAATTATGTCATGTTCTATGACATCTGTGTGTCCAGGAATGTCAGTGAGAACATCCTGAAATGTTTGTAACATCGACGAGACTTGTCGATGTTCGTCACCAGAAAGATTAGGAGAAACAGAAACGTTTTTCCAAGATTCCGTAGAATGTAATGGAACCACTGGAAGGGGAAGGTTGACATCAGAGAAGGTAGCTTCCTCATCCTGAATGACAGACAGGGATGAATAATGACCGTGAGGTGCAGGAGCATCATCCGTTGCCTGGAAAATAGGCAGCAAATAGTCCGGACGTTCGTGAAATTCCGAAAGCATGTTTATGTGGAAAGTTTTATGCTTTCCATCAATATCGACCACATAGTCAACATCGGAAATCCGAGAGACTATTGCATACGGACCTTTCCATGCAATAAGAAGTCTATTTTCCCTACTGGGGAGTAGGACGAATGCTTTGTCACCCGGACAAAGTTGTCGTAGACATCTATTCTTGTTAGCAAACTGTCTTGCCTTCTCTTTAGCAATTTCTGATGAAGCAGTTGCTAGCTTACATGCCTCAATGATCTTTTGTCTAAGAGCAATGACATACTCATATGAGGATTGAGTTTCATCGCTAATATCATCGGCAGTGATGAGATCGTGTAATAAAGACATAGGGCCGCGCGGACGCGCGCCAAAGACAAGTTCGAAGGGAGAAAAATCCTGTGTGTTCATTAGGGACTTCTCTATAGGCAAAGAGAGCCGCGGGTAAAACCCTGTCCCAATCTTGAGGATGATCTTCAGTTATCTTACCAAGCAAAGTCTTGAGCGTTCTATTCAGACGCTCAACTAACCCATTAGACATAGGATGGTAGATACTACTGAGAGATCGTTCAATATGTAAGGTAGACATTACCTGTGACATAGTGTCAGATATGAGTTGAGTGCCATGGTCTGACAATATTTCTCTGGGGAACCCCAAGCGAGAAAATATCAACCAAAGAGCATCTGCGATATCTGTAGTAGATATGCTCTTAAGAGGAATAGCCTCTGGCCAACGTGTGCACATATCGACACATGTAAGGATAAACTGATGTCCTCTGGCCGACTTGACCTTAAAAAGGGCCAATAATATCTATGGCCATTTTCTGAAACGGCCGAATAGGAATGTCAGCAGCCTGGATAGGCGCAGCATGTCGTGGTCCTCTAGATTTGACCTCCTGACATACCTTGCATGATCGGCAGTAAATACGAATGTCCTTATTGACAAAAGGCCAAAAGAAAGCCGCAAGGACTCTCGACTTCGTACGGGCAAAACCCATATGTCCAGCACATTGCGAGTCATGAGCATGTTGCAATATTTGGACTCTCATGCTCTTGGGAACAAGAATTTGCGAATGTGCCGACGTAGCCGAATCTTGTACCATACGTACAAGTACGCCGTTTCTCATTGCAATCCAAGATTTTCTATTTGTATCCTGATTCGGATCACCTTTCTTCGCAAGAACGAAGAATTTTTTTAAAGAAGGATCTTCTTCTTGCAATTTTATGAAAGAGTCACGAGTGATTACTAAGTGACTATCTTGGCTATCAACTTCATTATCACTATTCAGTGAAGTTTCGGGTGTTTGTAGAGCTTGTGCTCTTGTAACTACTGCATTTGTAGCTTGCATTTTATTATCTTCCCAAGCAGCAATCTGCTGTGGGGTACACTCCCTAACTCCGTGAATACGACCAATAATAAGGTCCGCAATAGGATTAGGTAAGAGACAAGCATGCATATCTCCAGTAAAGAAAGGAGTGGCAATGCGAATTACAGCAGTAGGATATTTTTCTAGAGTGCCGCCAAATGTGACACATTTAATAACCCTTCCTGTAGCACAAGATGGATCTACAAGCGATTGTCTAACACCAATAGTGGTGCATCCGGAATCGAAAAGTAGTGAGACCGGAGTATCATTAACAAGACCCTTATGTAGAATTAAAGAACCCCTCCCGTCATGCGCAACAGCAGCAGGAAGAGCGGGAAGTGGGTGACCACAACTCAAAGTAGTTATGGTACCCGGTTCGAATAAAGTACTGCATTGGGGGCATTTGTTTGCTCTCTCAAAGTCAAAAGCAGAACTAGTGACAGCGTCAAAGTTTTTACTATCAACAACATGATTACAGGCTCCCTCAGTTTCCTGTTGTACAGCATTAGCCTGCTGATATCTCTTTTTTTGTGTTGAGATCTACCCCGACTATTATTACCTCTGAAGTTATCAGAGTTATTATTATCTCTGCAGTTATTATTGTCTCTATTGTAATTGTTATCCTGGTTCGAATTCCAGTTTCCACGATTACTATCATGTTCACATTGATGCGAACATCTATTTGTTTGGTTCTGAGGTCTTCGGCAGGAATAACCTCTATTACCATATCCTCTTTTGAAATGCTTATAATTATTAGGGTGATAGTAACGAGTACTATCAGGTTGTCTCCAATTCTTCGAAGAAGAATCACCATGAAATTGATTTCCATGATTTTGACAGAAATTACCGCTACTCTTTCTATCAAAATTTTGTTGGGATCTACGAGCAAAGTTTTGACCATACGGAGCTGCCGAAGCAACTGGTAAACCTTCTTTCACCTTAGAGTTACCCATGGTTATGTGTGGGTGCGCAGTTACGTATTGGCAACAGAAATCTTCCATTTCTTTTATTGTTTTAGGTTTACGTTCATGAAGGAAAGCAAGGAAAGACTCATTGACAGACGACATGACTTTGTCTCTAAGTATTAAGTCCATAAGTCCTTCATAAGTTTTTTCCGTCTTAGATAGTTCAACCCATCGTGAGAAAGTAATGCGTATTCTTGCAATAAACTCGGAGAATTCAACTCCATTTTCAGGTAACATGTTTTTAAATTGTAGACGATAGCCGTCTTCGTTAAGCTGATATTTCTTTAACAAAGCGGCCCTGACAACCTCATAATTGTTCTTGTCAGGTTCATCCACCATATTTAATATACTTAGATGTTTACCTGTCAGTATCCCTGATAACTGATAAACATATTTTGCTTTGTCTATGTTATGAGCTGTACATGCTTGTTCAAATCTGTCCAGATAGAACATTATGTCATCACTGGAAGGACTAAATGTTGGTAACTTAATCTTAAAAGTATCATTATTAGCCTTCCCAGAAGATGAACCCTTGTTTGAATCATTACCATTACTCATGCTCGTCAATTTCAATTTCTCCAACTCTAAAGCTAAGAGTTTTTCTTCATGTTCCATTTTTGCTTTCCTCTCATCAGACTCTCTCTGTAATCTTCTTTCCTCAGCCTGCATTTGAAGTCTTTCATTTTCAGCTTCTTTTTCAAGTCTTTTATTTTCAGCTTCTTTTTCAAGTCTTTTATTCTCAGCTTCTTTTTCAAGTCTTTTATTCTCAGCCTCTAGCTGTAGCTGGAGTTTTCTCTCCTCAGCTTCTGGTTCCCTTTTTTGTTTTTCCATTTCCATTTGGAATCTCTTTTCATCCACCTGCATCTGCAGTTTCTTTTGTTCAGCTTCCATTGCTTTATCATATCGAGCAGTTGCAAATTCTTCTAACTTATCACCAGTCTTCCCAAGCAATTTACCCTGCTCAATAAAGTGCTCAAATGTAGACATGTTGTCTAACATATGAGTCCAAAACCTGAAATAATTAACTAATTTATTTCAAACCTAAGTGTAACAAGTCTTAATTAAGCACTTGTATATTCACATCACCTTATATTATCCCAGTCTCTGTGGGAAACAAGTCTCCAATCAAAGAACTTGTATATGAAATATCAGCACTCAATTCTTGATCATAAGTGCACTTCTCATTCAATAGTGCACGACACTATTCATCATTCATTTATCATCAGTGTAGTAGTAACAGTGCATTAGCATAGCCCATTAACTAATTACTATAACTGTAAACAATGACTATGTAAACACATGCAGAATGTAAACATTGAAAATGTAAACAATACAACCAATGTAAACAATAACAATGTAAACAATAACAAAGATCAGCAACCATACAAAAACTTTCGCAGAAATCAACTAAAAATAAAGCAGAAATTAATGAAATATCACAAAAAATGTGACGATATCTGCGATAGAATTAAACAAAATACATGACACCACAGTGTATAAACAAAAATGTTGTATGAAACTAAATTATAGACAAGAGTAGACTAACAAATACAAACAAATCAAAACAAAACTAAAGAATGCGAAATAATAACGAAAACAATATTAAAACATGTCATCACAGCTAACATAAATAGCAACAGAAGTCGCTTAGCAAATTCCAGTATCGGAAATTTGCAAACCCTACAGAAAACGCTCACAATAGACGACCTCTATGACGTGGCATAATATTAACGCCGTCTGCTAAAGGTTACCAGACGTGCAATTGTAAAAGGTTAAGGCATTTAATATATTGCGATAGAGGTTTCAATTTTGAACGCTTTAGACACGATCGATTATGACGTGTATAGAGTTGTTTAGGACACAGTCGGTAACTAAGAAACGCTACCCTTTTCACATTGACCGTCAAGCTGTTAAGACGCGTATGACTTTCCTTCCAATGTTGGGCATGGTATTGCCATACAGATATATTTTATGCAAGTACGGACATGGGTCAGTCCATTGCTATTACGAAGATTTGAAATGATTAAAGGTCAGTACGAAGTGAAAATTAAGGAAGGATGAATTACAGTCCATAGTATTTGATTTTGCCAGACTCATAGACTCACTGTCGGCCGTTGGAAACCCCAACCGCGCGTGCATACAGCTATGACAATCTGCATACAGTAATTTGATTATTGGACAAGGACTGATAGGATATCTACATATCTATGCCATATATTTTCAAGTTATAATATGTACCTTTGTGATCAACATGCATGAATCGTCTTGACGTGTAATCTGTATTAAATAATTGTGGACTCAATGGAACCGACTTGTCACATCAATCGTATTCCAAGGTTCAATTATTGTTCAGAATCTTCCACCCCTGCATTCGCGTAATCTTACATAGAAGGCACGATACACGATCACTCAAGAATATCAAGAAGATAAAACAATGGCCAGAATTTATAACTACTTTATTGACATTACATGGAACATTGTTCAGAGCTAACCAAACCACTCCTTGCAACAGACCACTTGCAACAGTGGTGTCCGGTGTCTGGGGATCGACAAAAAAATTTCTGAATGACTTTCGAATGAAATGTTTACGATCAAGTTACGATCACATGATGTGCTGAATTATGACCTATGACGCAGTACTCAGTCTAATGCCTAACAACGCGACGTCACTGAAATTCGTGTAGGTGAAACTATCGGAGAAAAACTGAAGTCGTTCTTTTAAGCCTAACCAAGGGAAAAATAAGTCATTTGAAGCAGACACAAGAAATGGACTACAGGAGCAGGCAGTCAAGGGCATTAGCCTAGCTGTTGACGACCTATAGCACTGACCGAAGCAACGGGAAAGATAAGTCTAGCTGTTTAAATTGTCGTCATTGCAAAACCGTAATACTGAGTCCATTTCGCTTTGATTAGGCATGTCTATGTATTTTCATGTATATATGTTAAATTTGTTTTCCATCGTATGTATTTGTTGTTAATTCGTGGGCCGGTTGGAGAGGGAACTGAAATCTCTGGGAATGTCGCGAACAGCTGACCACCTAGATTTCAGTCGTTCTTAGGGAACTTAAACGATCGCACTTTTGGAAGCCCATTGAGGTTGCCATTGGACAGTCTGTCCAAATTTGCTACCGTTTGACAATTTGCGTTAGCTGTACTGTCCCGTAGATAATTGGTGTATTTTATTCGTATTCAGTTAATAATTTTATTCAGTTCTGTACCATGTTCGTCACTATTTCGTCCATTCTCCTCTGACTATCATTTATTTTATGATTATTAAATTTTCGTCCGTTATGAGTCCTGTGACGTCATCATTTTTCGCAGTCATTTTTATTTTTTGTGTACTTTGAATATTAAGTTGACCTCGGGTCAGACCATGACCTTTCATTTGGTCTGTGACATTTCCGCTTATTTTATTTAGTTCATAAATTCATTTTTAATTGTGAAAATGTCTTGTTTGCGTCTTGACATTGTTTGTACCCTTTAGTTGCATCATTGCTTGTCTGTCCTCATGATATATATTAAATACTACATTAATAATATGCTATTATATGCAATAATACACTTGTAATCTAATTTAATTAATTTTTTCTGAAATTTAAGGGTAATATGGGACATTGCATAATTATGCAGTGATAGTCCAAGAAAGTAGCACTACAATTTATCATAGATGCCTAGGGCATAATAATATAATATATATATATTGACAAAATAAATAATCTTATAGCTACCTTTGAGGTAATAGACCCATTGTATATTATTTAATATACTTTTCTGGTACTAAGAGAGTGACTTAGTACATTGAACAATATCATTACTAGGAATTATACCCAACATTATTGGACATTGAAATTAATTGTGTGATATAATTACATTATATTTAACAGATATCATAACTATTTATGATATAGTATTATTTAGATACAATATTGTTACAAAATATTGTCTATTAGTTGAACTTAGACATTAAGTTCAGTACTATTGTGATTATCTATATTGAATATTCCTAAGTTGAGTAAGTATAATAATTACTCTGAAGCTACTATTGACTAATTTAATCAGTAATTATCAATAATTACTTACAGATAAAAGTCAAAATGCTTACTATAGACCATTTCGTTAAAATTGGCCGTGATTATGGCTACAAATCTCAAGAACTTCGTCAGTTTGCTGAATCAGAACTCGAAAAATATGAAAGAAAGGAAGAAGAGAAAAAGGCTGCATTAAAGAAAGAGGAAGAGGAACAAAAGGCAGCATTAAAGAAAGAGGAAGAGGAACAAAAGGCAGCATTAAAGAAAGAGGAAGCAGAACTTGAGATGAAGCAAATTGCCAAGGAAAATAGGTTGAGAGAGATTGCTCAACGTGAAAGAGAAGAGCAAAGAGCAATCTCCAGGCAGGAAGAAGAGAATAAATTGAAACGAGAGGAAATTATTTTACAACAAGAAATGGAATTGGCGCGTATTAAATTGGAGACAGCAAGATTACAAGCACAAAATGCTGATGCAAACCAGAATAATAACGCACAAAATGGATCATCATCCAGCCAGCCTAAACACTTCTACAACTTTAAATTACCCATTTTCAACTTGAACGTCGACGACCTTTCATCGTTCCTGGCACGTTTTGAACAGACTTGCAAAACAAACCATTTGCCTGAAGAGTCATGGGTACTCAAGTTAAATGAATTCTTGGTTGGAGAACCACTGACAGCTTCTCAAAATGCTGACCCATCAATAGCTAATAACTACGGTGCTATTAAGTCCTTGCTTCTACGAAGATTTCACCTGGACGAGGAACACTGTAGGTTGAAATTTAAGGGAATTTTACCTGAATCTCCAAGGGATTTTGCAGGATTCATTGCGAATATACGCAATACATTTAACAGATGGGTTGAACTGGCAGAAGTCAACAAATCATACGACAAATTAGTTGATTTACTACTACGAGATAAGGTATTATCTTCAGTTAGCCAGCCATTTTTTGCATATTTGCAGGAGCGTAAACCAGGTACTATGGATGAGTTAGAAAAAATTTCTTTAAACTACTGTTTCGGCACACCCGAATGCAACCATTTCTAACTCCTCATTAAGAGAACCTCTACCTGTGGCGTCTAATATGGCCTACAATCACAATAACAAACAAAGACATCACAGTGTAGACAGAAGCAGGTTCCAAAGAAATCACAATGTTAACTTTCAGAAGGGACATAATAATGATTTCAACAATAAAAATGAGTTCAACAGAGGTAGATCACGAGATAGAAATTATTCACCTCAAACAAACTACCACAATGGTCAACATAACACTCATTATAATCGATCACATACTCCCAATGATAATAGTAACTGGAAGGGTAATAATCATGGCTCGAGACATCGAGATAATAGTTACTATAGAGGACGACGAGATAATTCTAACAATTATACTCGGAATCGATCTCATTCTCGGGGATCATCTCATTACAACCATAATACAGGGGCGGCAGTTACAAATAATACTACCCCTATAGCTCAGGTTCCACTTGACAATAATACAACACAGTCTTCTGCTGCATGTTTTGCTATTAATTATAATGTGGCAAATAGTTGCCAGCAATGCAATCTTATTTTTCAGAAGGCGAAAGAAACAGTGCTTAACTGCGGACATATTATACCACAGGTAGGTCTTGCAGTCAACGATGGAACAGGCCTACTAATTTTTAACAGGGGATTAGTTAATGGATCCGTCGTCTCAGTATTGAGGGATTCGGGATCCACAACGATTGGTGTACGACAGTCGCTGGTACATCCCAGCTGTGCAACGGGGGAATATGTCCGTTGCATGACGTTTGGTGGAACAATAGAGTTTTACCCCACAGCTATTATTCATGTTAACACTCCTTTTTTCACAGGAAACGTAAAAGTATGCATGCTTCAGAATCCAATTGCAGATCTGATGTTGGGGACGCATCCATGGTAGTAAGGATTGTACCCCACAGGAAATTAATGATTGGGAAAAAAAAGAATTTGCGTTCTTTTAGCAACGCTAACGCTGTTGTTGATATGGCTACACTTCGTGCCAACAACATGAATACATGTGGCACAGCAGTTTCCAACTTCACTCTCAGTACTATCTTGGAAATTGATGAAGATGATAGATCTATTGGACAACATACTAAGGATATAACTGATCCTAATAAAACTGTTGACGTTGTCAACATTGACAAAAACATTATGAAGAAGAATAATAGGTTAAATAATAATGCTGGACTTAAAAGGAAACATAAAGTTAACACAAATAATTATGATGAAAAAGTTTTTACTTTGCCCAGCAAGGACACGTCTACGACATGTAGGAAACTTAATACCTTTCGTGATGATAGGTATCATCCTCAGTCCAGTCAGGATGATACGACATCTAACAGAAAGACAATGTCGGTGTTGAAAGGGAAGGCTAATTCTTTGATAAAGAATACATATCATCATTGTCCACTATTTCGTGACAATGATACTACATATATTGGGAAAAGTGCGTATTCTCGCACAGTGTTAGTGCGAAATCTGCCGCAGGATACTACCTGGCAGGCACTTAGAAATTTTTTTGATTATACAGCAAACGTTAAGTTTGTTCGTCTTCTGCCATCATGCAATGGGCAGAATAGACAGGCGATGGTTACATTTCGTAACAATCGAGACGCTCGTTGGGTAATCGAGCGTGATAATGGTGTTTATTTTCATCACCGTTATCTTAAGTTACAATTAGTACATGATTCTGCACCACGCAGATAATGGTGTACGCTCACCCTTTTGTCTTATTTCTTGATGACTCAGCTCTAGTCAGTCATCATTTCCTTTCCTTATTGGTCATTTATTCTTATACGTCTTAGATATCAAGGGACACAAAAAGATATTTCATATTAACATGCTCAAGCAATTTCATACACGTCCTGAACACTTACAGTCAATTTTTCATGAACTAGATGACAACACAGTATCCACTTGTCATTATACTAACTTATCTGTCATCCAGGAAGAAGAATCTTCTTTTCCTGAGGTACAGTTACCGTTACCTGTACCAGTAGTTCAACCTACTGAATCTTGGCGGGATGTAACCATCTCTTCAACGGTTACACCGCAACAGCGTCTACAGATTGCTAATCTATTACAATCTTATCCAGATGTGTTGACCGACGTTCCGGGTCGCACATCGGCTATCAGTCATGACATTACTCTCAATGACGATACACCTATTCGTGTACATCCCTATTCTGTTCCTTTACATTTCCTTGCTAAAACTACTAAAGAACTTGAACAGATGTTGTCTCTGGGAATCATTGAGACTAGTAATTCGCCATTCTCTTCTCCATTAGTGATTGTCCGGAAGAAGGACAATAACATTAGACTATGTGTTGATTATAGAAAATTAAATGCTAAGACTATAGTTGACAGCGAACCACATCCACTTATCGACGACTTACTACCACGTCTATCCAACGCAACTATATTTAGTAAGATAGACTTAACTAAAGGTTATTGGCAGATACCACTGACCGAAAAGGCTAAGTACTACACCGCATTTTCCACGCCACAAGGTCTATACCAGTGGAATGTGATGCCTTTTGGGCTTGTTAATGCGCCAGCTACCTTCATTCGCCTGATGCGACAAATTTTATCAGGTAGACCAGACGTTATTACATATATTGACGACATATGCTTGTTTAGTTCGTCGTTTGAGGAACATGTTTCGGGACTTAGATATGTTTTTGACACTCTAAGGAATTATCATCTAACTGCTAAACCTACAAAGGTGCAAATCGCGTGTAATGAGATAACCTTTTTGGGACATATCATTGGATCGGGATATATCCGAACGTTACCTAGTACAGTCTCAAAAATTCTAAACATAGCAGTTCCTCAGACGAAGAAACAGGTCAGGAGTTTGTTAGGACTTGTTCAATATTACAGTAGATTCATACCAAACTTGTCATCCATCACGGCTGTATTGTCTTCATTGTTAAAAAAAGATATGCCGGTGAAGGTGACATGGACTGGTACATGCAATGAAACTTTCAACAAAATTATAAATTTGTTCTCACATGAACCAATTTTAAGACTTCCCGATGCTTCCAAAAGATTTTTCTTACGAACAGATGCTAGTAACTACGGCATTGGTGCATGCCTGCTCCAGAACCATGACGGCATTCTACACCCCACCTTATATATATCAAGAAAGCTGAAGCCGGCTGAAACAAAGTATTCCACAGTCGACAAGGAACTTTTGTCTGTGATCTGGGCAATAACGAAGCTGGAGAAATTCTTACTCGGTGCCCCCTTTACCATACAGACGGACCAACGTGCGGTCGCATCCTTGCGTCGATCCAACCACAAAAGCCAAAAAACTTGCCAGATATTCAATCATCCTACAGCCATTCGAGTTCTCCATTGAACACATACCTGGCACTGAAAATTGTGTGGCAGATGCGTTGTCACGTAATCCTATTGACGACGAATAATCAACATTGACACTCTTAAACTACATCAATCAGAACTACATTGGATTGAACGAAGTATCAACTATAAAGGAACTAACCTTGCCTTCAATTCAAACTTTATAAACACTATATGCATCACAGAATTGAACGACAAGACAATCAAGGTATATATACTTACATTCGAACTTCGTATAATATCCATACACGATATACGAATATCATTGAACAATCATGGAATAATATCTGACGACAAGTCGAACTTATTATCCTATGGACTCTTAATTCTTCGATGCAGTTATAAATGACATTTCTTTCCGACGTGGACATTTGAACACTTTTGCCTAAAAGAATTCATCAGGATCAAGACTACGGATGGATCATCATATCCTATACTAATTAATTAGTTAACTTAACTTCTTAATTGAATTATTATCAATAAAATGAAAAGGGAAAAAAAAAAAATAAATGAAAAAAAAAAAGAGAACGAAATACTAAAAAGAAGAAAATTATGAAAAGAGAAAATAAATCTCACACAAGTATTAGATTAATAATTTTTTTTTTTTAATGTACCTATACAGTATTTAGTTAGTTAAGTTAGTTAGTTATTATTCACTAACACTTAACACACACAATTAAGTTAAAACTTATATTCGAATTTCTTTCTATTTCTTCTTACTTAGTTTGTCTTTTCTTCTCTCATAACATCGCGTGAAATTAGAATCTTAATAATTTAACTCTTAGTTTAATTAATTAATTTAATTTTAATTAGTCAAATTAATTCCTATATGACATACTAATACGACAGACCTTACTTTAATTTAATTTTATCATTCACTATTAACATTGGACATTTATTTAGTTGATATAATGACATGTATAATATTGATATATAATGTGATTTATGATTAGATGACTATGACAAATAGTTAGTTGACACGACCGCAACACGGTTCTACTCAGAACATCGTCGGCCATATGTCACAATTGTGTTAAATTTTTTTGAAAAATTGTTAAGTCGGATAGATATTGAAAAAAAATCTATCGATTTTTTTTTCCCCGGTGTACAGGGAATTGTTACGGTATATGATATTAACGCCGTCTGCTAAAGGTTACCAGACGTGCAATTGTAAAAGGTTAAGGCATTTAATATATTGCGATAGAGGTTTCAATTTTGAACGCTTTAGACACGATCGATTATGACGTGTATAGAGTTGTTTAGGACACAGTCGGTAACTAAGAAACGCTACCCTTTTCACATTGACCGTCAAGCTGTTAAGACGCGTATGACTCTCCTTCCAATGTTGGGCATGGTATTGCCATACAGATATATTTTATGCAAGTACGGACATGGGTCAGTCCATTGCTATTACGAAGATTTGAAATGATTAAAGGTCAGTACGAAGTAAAAATTAAGGAAGGATGAATTACAGTCCATAGTATTTGATTTTGCCAGACTCATAGACTCACTGTCGGCCGTTGGAAACCCCAACCGCGCGTGCATACAGCTATGACAATCTGCATACAGTAATTTGATTATTGGACAAGGACTGATAGGATATCTACATATCTATGCCATATATTTTCAAGTTATAATATGTACCTTTGTGATCAACATGCATGAATCGTCTTGACGTGTAATCTGTATTAAATAATTGTGGACTCAATGGAACCGACTTGTCACATCAATCGTATTCCAAGGTTCAATTATTGTTCAGAATCTTCCACCCCTGCATTCGCGTAATCTTACATAGAAGGCACGATACACGATCACTCAAGAATATCAAGAAGATAAAACAATGGCCAGAATTTATAACTACTTTATTGACATTATATGGAACATTGTTCAGAGCTAACCAAACCACTACTTGCAACAGATCCACCTGCAACATGTGTTGAGTTGTTTCGGCACTTGACCTTCTAATCCAAAAGTAAGTTGATGGAAATCGGTACTTGGCCTTCTTCAGAAAACAACCCGTTTCAACCGGCACTTGACCTTCTCAAAAAACGACAGCACTGGAACCTTGACAGCAGCAACTTGCTTGACTTCCGTAAAAGATAACAGCAGTCCGAGTTATCCGGCAACATGTAACAACGCCGGGTACTGTCAAATTCTTGTTTCCGTCAAAAAATTGAAATTTTGACTTTTACCGGGCAACGCCGAGTACTTTGAAAATTTTGAAGATGTTGACTGTATTGAAGAATGTTAATTTCTTGAAGGATGCTGATGAATTCTTGTTGAAAATGAAGTGGGTAAGGGACCCCGTGTTTGCTAGTACCAGAATCAAACCAGCTTATGGCCACCAAATGATGCGTGATGCCATATGATGATGGATGGTATCCGCATGTCTGGTTTTGTGTAGTGTGTAGATGTGTTCAGTCAAAACAATGTTCATACAACAATGACAGGGCAATCCACATAGGACGTCAGTAAACTCACGACGTATAAAGTCAATGATTCTTGAAACAGCCGTTGACGTTTTTCTTCATTATTTATTGTGGACGCCACAGTGACAAAATGGTTACGCGAATATGTAGACACATCAAACAGTCATTATCACAGCAACATTCAATACAGCAATAGACGGTAGACAGCATTACAATGATGAGTCAGATGCATGTTATATTTCAAAGTGCTGTAAATGTAGTCAGGTGAAAAACTCCATCCTTTTCTATAACAGCCAGAAGATAACCAGATGTATGAGATCAGTTCACTCTCCTTAGTTTGACTTCAGCAAGACAGACACGTCTGCCGAAGTATAAATAATGTCCTCAAGAATATCCTCTAGATAATAAAAGGTTTTCTAAACCTAGTTCATTTAACAAAGTAGCAAGTAATGGTCCTTGGTACATGCATCAACCGATGCAGTACAATGCAGCGACATGTGAGCTGGGAAAGAACATCTCGTGACGACGACTTTCGGAGACAGGCTATGAATCGAAATCGTTCACGACCCAAAATCAATAGAGTTAATGAAAGAGTCAATTTACCTTGCTTTCATGAAATACACAGAAATATCACGCCTCCCGACATGTGGGAAACACTAGAGGTATTATCTCGAATAAACGAAATATCCATTAAGAGGACTACACATCCCTGACAGAACAAAAAATAGCGGAGATCCCCTCTTCAACGAGGCATCTCTTTCGCCATTCCAAATCGCTCACTTCCCACTAGTGGTGGGCGGAAACCGATCGACCAAACAACAAGACAAGTCATGCGCAGTCCAGCGCAAAATGACCACAGCTCAAACTTAACTGCATTCGATACCAACGCGAGAAGACAAATGCTTACCGAGAAAGTGACTATAAATTTCAAGCAGTTGTTGCCCTTGCGTTATAAAATAGATATTGTAAAAAACGATGTTGCGAGAATTTATCACGCAACATATGCCACTTAAGATTTTTGTCTAAAGCCAACTGTACGGTAACTTTAGAGGCTCATGAAAAGCCCATCTAGACGACTGGTCTCCATCATAACATGTACATATATCTGAATTGTTTCACTAAAGGAGATCTTTTTAACCCAGAGTTTAATTTAAACAAATTTTACTGGACTCTTGTGTTGAGTCAGCGAGTTTGGTTTTTGTCTTTAACAATAGTGTAACTGTATTTAATTTGATTTATTGACTACTATGTGGATGTATTTGTGTTTCTCATATAGAGATTCTCTAATAAGTAGCCGTATATGTCCGTGTATATATATATATGTATGATAGTTTGTGTATCAGCCAGCTGATGTAATCAGCTGCGAGCCTTGAAACTTGAGGTTTTTAATAGCCTGGGTATTAGGCACCACTGACCAGTTCATATTGAGGTCAGCTGCGCGCCAGGTTACAGGTTCACGGCGGGAAAGGTTTACCTATTCCCCCCCTCCTTTCCTCCGACGGGCATAACTGCGTACGCCTGTTCGCATTCTTCACCAGCAGGCCCGCGCTAAAGCACCTACTCGATTGCTGTATTAGGGACGGGGAGGACAAGGTAAATTACAGACACGCAGCGATGACCACTACAGGGGTGGGAAGGGCTGAGAAAGTTGTAGCACTTCATGTATACACTTTGTTTATTATCACTTTTGTAACATTGACGAGGCTAGTGGCTAAGAGAGTTTTGTATATATATCTTTATATATAAACAAATACAACGGAATTGAATCAGTTTTACAAATTAACGGTTCACAGGAAACAAGGGACGTTTCGGGTTTCATCCTTCGTTAGATTTTTGACATGTTCATGTTCCATTTCAGCGATAGCTGCCTTCATCTGACAGACCCTCGGGACCCCTTGTCACTTGCTTGTTTTGCCTCCCTGGAAAGGCAGGAAAAAAATCTTCAAACCCTTTATATTGGGGTGTTCCCACCTACTAAGGTGTTTTATTTTCCCGACATCCTACTACGTGTGCATTTGGTGATTTTCCTGGCTGCGAATTTTTTACGCCACTCCCACCAAATACGTGGAGCGCCCATGCTCCACCGGCATCAACGTCAGAAACTACACCTTATCGAAAGCTCTATCACCTTGTAGCCATCGTCAGCTCTGTTTCATCCATAGTATTACGCGCCGGCACATGATTGACGGGCCTGCGTAAATAGTGGATTTAGTGCCTCTATCGCCTTTAAATCGTGAGGAGCATTCACAGCCACCCTTTGAGATCTTGGATTTTAAGTACAACGGTACAGCATTGGAATTTAAATTAAACCTGGAAGATAATTTCATCTTTGGTGGATGTATAGTTATTCCACGGATTGTCAGCGACTTAGAGGAAAGGGTTAACATATCTAAGCCGGTGGCCAGCCGACACGGTAACAACGGGCGAAATGTCACACCGGTGTGCCGACAAAGAAGGACTTTTTGGGAGGTGGACTCCGATAAAGTAATAGTGAGGTGAAAGCTGGAGAAATAGCTGGATATTGCGCGTTAAGTGGTGTATAACAGGTGTGTTGCTGGCCAAAAGGAGTCTGCAAGTTTCTTTATTTCAGGATTTTCTCTGCAGGATACCTATTACGCTACCTATCCAAAAATTAGTGGGTGTTTTTCAGACGCGAGAACCACGCTCTTGACTCCAGTTTAGTTCGTTTACTACTATTATTGTTATCATTTCAATTGTCTGTAAATTATTTTTCTTTGGGAATATAGCACTGTATGACTTGTTGTCTTTGTGTGATAGAAATTTAGTTCGCCATAATATAGTTCTTTTGTTGTTAATAAATGAGACAATCTGCGGATCAGACGTCTTTCCTTTCTATACTTGTACTTGATTGTTTGTGGAGTCACTAACGTGTACTTGTCCTTACTCCTAGAAGAGAGATGCGGAGAGAAAGTAGTTATGTTGAAAAATAGTCACTGAGTGGTAGGATCTGAGAGTCATCATAAATTAGACAATCTGCGGATCAGACGTCTTTCCTTTCTATACTTGTACTTGATTGTTTGTGGAGTCACTAATGTGTACTTGTCCTTACTCCTAGAAGAGAGATGCGGAGAGAAAGTAGTTATGTTGAAAAATAGTCACTGAGTGGTAGGATCTGAGAGTCATCATCTGACCTTTTACTCCTGATAGCTATAATTCACTTCATCCACATTCAACACCATAACTCATCTATCTTCGCAGTCCTCACTCAGATATTTTTTTTTGTCTTGTCTCAGACTTTACTCAGACTAGTTGTCTTGTCTCAGACAGACTATGTACACCACTCGTGACACCAGGCAATCGCCTATATGCGGGTAACCACCGACAAAAGACACCCCCTGCACGAGAACGTAGCTGACATCAAAGGAACAAGAATCAAGAGGGGATGTCATGGATGGCACAGGCAGAGGCTACGATTGGTCAGGTGACCAGGGTTGAAAATATATCCAGAGGGGACGAGTGGAGTAAGTCAGGGGAGAACTGGATAAACTACTAGCAGGTCATCATTAGCCTTTCAGAGAGTGCAGATCTTGAGGCAATGGAAACGCAGAGTTGAAGATTAATTAGCTGATAAGTGATCATGCTGGGAATGATGACGCCATTGTGTACACTGATGGGTCTGTAGTGCGTGGTGAGAAATCAGGATGGGGCTTCTCTGCGAAAATAAAGGGAGGGTCGTAGCTGAACAGTGGAGCCTACATGACAACAACTTCCAGCATGAGAATGGAGGTAGAGGCAGTTACTGCAGCACTGAGGTGGCTGTCTGAAACTCCATCCACCAGGGCAGTTATATTGTCAGACTCTCAAGCCATGCTTCGAAAAGTTAAGAACGGATGGCTGCGGCAGGAATGGAAAACATCAATAGAATCCTCAAGTCTTCAAGAACTGGTGTGGATCTACTGTTTTGGTAATGCAGGTGTACGAGGCAATGAGAGAGCTGACAGACTGGCCTCCAGAGCACCCATAGTGGGGACACTGGACATGGATAAGGTAGAGATACTAAGGGCAATCAATGATCGCCTGCTGGATAATGACACTGCAATGGATGAATCAACAAGGCTGAGACTGTTGGAGTTTGGTATCAAACGTGGGACTAGCAGAAATGGACGTGTGAGAGGATGTATCCGTCGTATGTATAACCAGCGTGCTACAGGCACAATTAGCATTCATACTCTTCGACATTTGCTGAGGGAGACTAAGCAACAATGGGTTTGCCCGGAGTGCTGTGAGGTCGATTTTGATTAACAATAACAATGCCTCAATGGGCGTGTAAAGGGTATCCTTTACCCCTTACGGTCGATGTCTTGTGATATCCAGCCTATAGTGCTGAATATGAAAATTATAGAGGTTTTCGAACCTATTATTAGTTTTGGCCGTTTCCTGTTTTTATATTCCACATTTGCATAGGGGTGTAGTGACAATGACCAGTGTTCACGAAGCACTATTTTTGTGGTGCTGAGTTGGCAGTGTGGTCAGATACGATAGACTCCCATAGGCGAGGCGATTCCGCCGTTCTGGTGGTCCTGAGGTTTAAGTTTCCGGTAAACTAATCACTTCAGTTACCTTTTTGTTATCTAGATATTTGCTTCTTTATTTCTTACAAGTACACTTTACATACCTATTTATTTTATTATTAATATCTTGGGTTTCGTTGTCCTCGGCCTCCATGTTTCTGAGCCGTAGAATAGGATTGCCTTGACACTTTAGTTAAAGATTCCTTTTTTTTCTGTGATCTAATTAATTTCTATTCATTGTCCTAGACTTTATGGTATTCGTTACTTATAGGAAAAAAAACAACTTTGCTTTCGTCAATCAAGCATCGGACTGACAGAGTTGTTAGAACACTTGCCCCTTGCGGCGAAGTTACCGCGTTCGTGGATCGAAACCTTGTAACGTCAGACTCCAGTACCCAGCTGTAAATTGGTGCTTGACTCTTTTCTTGAGTTAGGGAATGCAAAGGCAGAAAGGAAGGGATCTGGTCACCCTGATCTCATTAAAACAAAGCTGGAGCCAGTCTCTAACACTTCCTGCCACAGTATCTTATATGGGACTACCTTTAGCTTCAACTGTTTCATCAATCACGTGTGGCTGCTTTGCATCGACACTTGTCATTGCTTATCGACTTATACTCGAGAACCCTTAAGAAATTACCCTTTTGAAGGTGTGTTATTTATTACTTTCCACTTGCTCCAGGTTAAGATGTTTAAATCCACTTTCAGATGCCAGTAGTGAAAGGCAATAAAGGAGTTTGCGTCAGTCGACGCAATGTAACTCGATGAGTTGCCGTTGAACTTTTGCTGTCGACAGCTTTATCAGATAGTCTTAAATGGCAAAGATATGCCTGCTTCCTGGGTAATCCAACCAGCAGCTGATGAGTCACAGAAAAGCTTGGAATGAAGTGGAAAATATGGAGGTAGATTTTAGTCAGGTAGATATAATATTTTGTACATATAAAGATTTACAATTAATTGTCCGAAAGTGAAACTCAAGTCCCATGGCAGGTTCTGCCGTAGAGAATCTTTTTTTTTTCTTCGTTCGCTTTCAGACATCAGCTTGGATATGTTCAAAGAAAGCAGTGGTCAGCTGGAGGTTTTTGGTATCTCCGTAGAGTTTTTCCAGGAATAGTACTGGTGACGGCCATATGCGCTTTCTCTGTTCCTCATGTGTTGAGCACCATTGAAGCAGACGTTCAGCAGTCATGTTATCCGTGCCACAGTCACACTCATCTGTAGTGCCTGCCTTTATCTTGTTGAATAGATAGAGACTTTACTATATTAGGTATCGCATTATGAGACAGGGTGACCACTTCTCTTTCTCGCTGCCTTCCCTGACGTATGAGCAATGTGAGATTCTCATTCACAACTGAGTAGACTGAAGCGAGACTATACTAGGTTTTGAACGCGAAAACCAGTAACCTAGCCACGAGAGAAAAGTGGACTAATTTTTTAAAAATAAAATGTTGCCTCGTTTTGGTTCAACCTATTTGGTTATATTAGGACGCATGTCTAAAGACTTTTAGATCTGATAACATTTAGAACGAGATGTCTGTGGAGGAAAACTCAAGATATCTATGGAAATATTTAATCTAGGAAACATCTAGATATCAATGGTAAATTGTAATGACGGAAATATTAAGATTATTACTGTATTGTTTGGTTTAGTTTTAAATACCATCTTCATTGCACACTGACAACTCCATCAGTGCTCCGATCTTCTTCCTTAGATCACACAAGGAGGATCTCAGCACAGTGTGTCACGGGTTGCCTCCCCTTGGCTCTGCAGTAGTGGTCCAATAGTGGCCAAAACTCAAGGGTAACTGATGTGGGTCTTCAAAGGTGTCTACCTTCGCACAAGATTACTCTTGTCAGAGTTGTAGATAGAAGGATAATGATGCTTCTACCTCCAGGGAGTTTTCACAAGATGTTCAGAAAAGCGAGAACAATGCTGCATTGGCTGAGCACGTTAACTCTAGTATCTGCCGCCAACTTTTGTGAAGGATTATGCAAAATAATTTTAGCTCGTACAAGCCCCCAGCTGAGTTAATTCAGCGAATTTCCTCTAATTATTATTGTATAGCTCTGTTTAAGTATATTTAGGAAATGGTCTGAGACATACGGATGTAGTACATTCAAAATGATTAAATCAACTTTAGATTTGTCTTTATACAAGTAACTAATTTAATAATCAATTATGTTTTAACAGTTTAAAAAAATGAATAATTATTAAACAAAAATGTTCATCATGAATGATGTTATGGAGGTTTAGGTAAGAGTTCACTTGGCAGCTTTTATGTTTCTACTAAGCTGCCAATGAGTTTGTCTGTTCTGCTCCAGCTGATGTTTGGGTCTTTGCAGATGGAGGACTGTATCACTCACGTCCTTGGTCAATGTTGTAGGGCGCAGCACGTTCCCAGAAGCGTCAGGGAGTGTCTACGAAGGTGGTCCCATGTCTCTAAGACCCGACTGATGATGGTGTCTAGCGTCGACTTCAGGCCACTTATACCTTTACTTTTTCCAGAGATAGTACCCTCAACTGATACCATCAACTAGTGTCACAAAAGAATCGAAACACATACCCTCTGAGTATTGAGTTTCCCGACACATACTTATGTGTCCCCCTCTTTTCATTTCACCCTCCCATCTACCTGAGAACTTTTACCCTCGCTGAGAATTAATATTAATCCCATTGAGCGGAAAAACATTGATTACATTTAAATTGAATAGATGTATATTTAACTTTACATTGTACATTGGTTGAAAAGGTTAATAATATAATTTGAATATGTTTCCCTTTACATCTACCTTGTTTGAAAATGTTAACAATATAGATTGAATATGTTTACATTTACATCTACACTGGTTGAAAATGTTAATAATATAGATTATGTACATCCTTTTTTTTCTTAATTCACTGCCTTTTTCCTATGGAACTTGGGACTACCTCTGCTTGTGTTTCTCTGTAAGAAACCTCGCAATAAAGCAGTCACCAGCCCTGGCAGTGGTGGTTCATGAAATCATCATTCTGTATGCTGAGGTTGCCAGCCTCAAAATGACTTGGACATCCACTACCAAATTTTCACATATTAACATTCACATTTCACTACATACATATTAGTTCACATTTTAATAATGCAAAATATAGAATTTAAAATGTACAGCTTACGCCAGTCTTTAGGCTTACAGACTGCTGGCTCGAGAAATAGTTTAAGGCAGCTTGGCGATGCCCCTTACCCGTGGTCTGGGGTGTTGTTATTTTAGCAATAAGTTCGCACTTTTGACTTTGCGTTACAGTGTCCGCAGATTCCGGTTTTCAGTGTTAAAAATTGTAGCGTTTTCTTGGGCTCTAAGTCCTCAATATGCTCCAACACGGTCCAGCCTGGTACTATTCTTAACTCTGACAAGGTATGGTTGTCTTCTTGGCGGGAGGTGAATTTTCACACTTTTCTAAACTGAATAAAGTGTCCCTTTCGTTCCTGGCACGTGTTGTTTACTATTAGGCCAGGCCCCAATCAGAAATCTGGTTATTCCTACATCTCGAATACCGGCCAATAGTTTCAAAACCTGTGTATTTTGGTGGGGTAATTCAAAATATTTCCACTAGGAAATTTCTGTGTGTTAATGCAAAGGTCATGTCTTCCAAATATGGAATGAAAACATCCGATCACTCTCTCGGCAATGTTTATAAATAACTTCTACTTTTACCTTAATATAGCATAGTGGCTAGTGAACTGGCTTCCTAGCTCTGTGGTCTATGGTTCGATCCCCAGATGAGGTGGGATTTTTTTAGGCAGCAAACGGCTCTTCGGTCGACCCAGCCCCAAATGGGTACCAGAGCAACTCTGGGAAGGTTAAGGCGGCCGGCGTGATGCTGACCACATCACCCCTAGTGTGCCGACAGTCGAGAAAATGTGGGCCTAACACCAAATTCCCAATATGCCTCAATGGGCGTGTAACGGGATCCTTTACTTTTCTTTTTACCGTAATTAATATGTTCGCAATAATTCCGCTGGATGCTATTACTTCATTCCGAATGTCAGTTGCGTGTATGTAATCTGTCCACAGACGGATAATTTATTGCCCGGCACGCCTTAGGTAAACCCAACGCTCGGTCACTGACCGGCCCATCTAGGTTTTCACTTGTGCCTAATCTTAGCAAAGCCGAGAAGTTTAAAGCAAACACGACGAATTATCACTGATACGATGGTAAGTAAATAGCTAATATCTGCTTGATAGCAGAGAAAGAAATGAGCGATCACGGAAATAGCAAGTAATTTAGTACACACAAAAAATGTAACTAAATACTGCTGAAGAGGAAAAGAGATCGACCCAATATTGTGACACAGTGCACGACCTATATTACCGGCGAGGATAACAATGTGTGTACACAAGAATCACACATTCTATAAATATTTTTGTGGTGGGTAGTTGTCTTAATTTCTAGGTTTTGCCAGGGCAGTGGCCGTATGGCCTACTTTAACGTGTAATCATAGATACATCAAGATTTCTTTGGAATTAATTTGTATTCATGGAAACATCGATATATCGAGATGAACTGGTCAGTAATCAAGAAAACATCAAAATATCGAGGGGAATGTGTACTCAAGTAACCATCAAGATATTGAGGGGAAATTATAATCAAGGTACCATCCAGGTATTAAAAAAATGGTAAAGGATACCATTGAGGCATTTTGGGAATGTGGTGTTAGGCCCATATTTTTTTACTATCGGCACACTAGGGGTGATTTGGTCAGTATTACGCCGACCGCTTTAACCTTCCCAGATCAAGGTATCGAAGGGAATTTGTAATCATGGATACATCAAGATATTTACGGAAATTAGTTTGTAATCAAAGAAACAACAATGTGCCACCGATTTACCCCCACATAATTTTAACAGCCGGGGTTTTATTCAACATTATTCAGGACAACATGGAGCTGGCATTCTGCTTTCAAAATAATTATCATAATTTGACACATATCAACATTTCTTCATTTTCACTCATGTTATCGTTGTTCGAAATGGGTCTAATTTCCAACAAAAAAAAAAAACGGCGATTGTCCTGCGAAATGTGAACTTAATGAACATCAGATCAAGTCGCCTGCCTTTCGTCTGACTTATCTGTTTGCACTACCTAACACCCTCATTCATCTATTTCTGTTGGTATTTTCTGTGACAAAATAAGGAGAAAAACAATCTTTTACTAGTAGCAAGTGCAACTGTTTCCCTAGTAACCTGTGCCACAGTCTGACCGAGTGGGCTGAAGTTGTTCTGCCAGAGCTACTCAGGCGTTCTTACCAGTGACGTAACCACTACCCAGGTAGACTGGTTTATCATAGGTGCTCCGGCACCGAGTGGGCCTCGATATATATAAAGCGGATGCATATATATATATATATATATATATATATATATATATATATATATATATATATATATATATATATATATAATATACTGAAGGACATTAAAAACGCACCACTATTATATATACTGATGCCGAGAAGCTGGAAAAAAAAGGTGTGGGAATGGATTTTCCCCGTGTTTGTCATGAGGTAGAGAGCGAATTCTGCTGGAATGGAAAGTGCATGATTGAACCCACGGGTTTGTGTACAGACTACATGAAAACAATGAAAGTTACACCTGCAACACGATTCCCAACAGCTATGACCCTGAAAATGTGTACGCGTTGTGGCAGTATACTCGGTATAAAAAGGCCGTTGAGACAAAACACCCAGTACATGTGCTTGAAATGCCACGACTATCTGAAAACGACCGCCAACGAGCCATTGGAATGTTGGAAACCGGAATGTGCTCGCGGGCCATTGCCAGAAGGATGAATTGCCACCACAGCACTATTGTACCGTCTCAATGAACGTTACGGAACCACTGGCAGTGCCCGGGATAGACTTCGGAGTGGCCAACCACGAGTTACTACCCCTGCGCAAGATCGTCATTTTGTGCTGAGTCACCTAAGGAATCGTTCTCTCCCGGCAAGTCAAACAGCAAGAGCAATAGTGGGTAGACGTGGGCAAGTCTCTCGAATGACAGTCATACGACGACTCAGAGATACAGGCCTTACTGCAAGACGACCTTATGTTGGGCCAAACTTGACTCACAGACATCGTCAGCAGCGCCTGCAATGGGCAGAGCAACATGTCAGATGGACTAGACTGCAGTGGAATGCTGTCCTATTCACAGACGAGAGCAGATTCAACATATCCTTTGCTGATGGACGTATGCGGATTTGGCGACGGTGTAGAGAGCGCTTTGCAGATTGCTGTGTTCGTCAGCAAAACCGATTTGGAGGTGGCAGTATTCACATTTGGGGAGGATTCAGTTTTCACCATCGCTTGCCTCTTCACGTTTTCCGTGGAAATGTTAATGCTGTGACATATCGAGATGAGGTTCTGGATGCATTGGTTGCTCCTGCGTTCACAAATTATCCAGACTTGCAGCTTCTCCAGCAGGATAACGCACGTGCGCACACCGCATGCATTACGCAGCAATATCTACAGCAGCAGAACATTGTGACGATTGATTGGGCCCTGCCCTATCACCAGACATGTCCCCTATAGAACATCTGTGGGACGAGCTTGGACGCAGAGTCTACAGGGCAAGGTTCTCCAGCTAATCTGCAACAGCTCGAAGCTGCTCTTACACGTGAATGGGACTTGATTCCCCGGAATTTCCTTCAGAGACTTGTGCGTTCCATGCGGAGCTGCTGCCAAGCTTGGTTTGCAAGCACACACGGTGGACATACCAGATACTGAGGATAGTGTGAATGAATTTTTTTATTGGTTGCATTTTTGGTTTTCTCTCTTGCCTGCACAGAATGCAATGAATTTTATAACAATCAAATGTACAAATTACTGTTTAATGTGCTTCAGTATAGCATTGTGCAATCACAAATGTGTAAGGTTCAACACTACTTATGGTCAAGTTTTCTGTAATCATATTGCGGGGAGTGGGGGCTCTTTTTGTTCTCTCAATCGGGACAACGTATTGTCTCAGTTATTCACCATCTCGGAGTCAATGTGTTCAATCGTCGGATGCAATAGAGGAGAAACCGGGGGCGTAGCCCCTGGTTTCTCCAAACCGTCTTCTGAGTCAGGCATCTCGGACGGCATAATGTTAAGCGGCAAATACGAAAGCTCTCAGAAGGTGTATCCAATACCGCATGTGATAGTATTCAGCAATGTACTTCCAAACTATTCTAAACTAAAACCAGCGAGATTTAGCGGCGTCTCTCTTTGCCGGCATTTGTAACATATCCGTTCATTATGCGCATGGTTGTTCGTGGTGCAAAATGGTGCGGTTTTTGTTTTACATGTAGTTCAGGTGGCACCGGTGTAGTATTACCCGGTGCCACTGGAACCTAGCAACGTATACAACAGTGTTGAAACTGGAATCTAGCAACGTATACAACAGTGTTGAAACCGTATCTAAGTTACGAACGGTGCCACTGGAACCCGGAACCTAGCAACGTATACAACAGTGTTGAAACTGGAACCTAGCAACGTATACAACAGTGTTGAAACTGGAATCTAGCAACGTATACAACAGTGTTGAAACCGTATCTAAGTTACGAACGGTGCCACTGGAACCCGGAACCTAGCAACGTATAAAACAGTGTTGAAACTGGAACCTAGCAACGTATACAACAGTGTTGAAACTGGAACCTAGCAACGTATACAACAGTGTTGAAACCGTATCTAAGTTACGAACGGTGCCACTGGAACCCGGAACCTAGCAACGTATACAACAGTGTTGAAACTGGAACCTAGCAACGTATACAACAGTGTTGAAACTGGAACCTAGCAACGTATACAATAGTGTTGAAACTGGAACCTAGCAACGTATACAACAGTGTTGAAACCATATCTAAGTTACGAAATAGTATAAATACCCGGCGTTGCCCGGTGAAATTATATGTGGGAAATGTTAATGCGCTGTGATGATGAGGTTCTGGATGCATTGGTTGCTCCTGCGTTCACAAATTATCAAGACTTGCAGCTTCTCCAGCAGGATAACGCTCGTGCGCACACCGCATGCCATTACGCAGCAATATCTACAGCAGCAGAACATTGTGACGATTGATTGGCCTGCCCTATCACCAGACATGTCCCCTATAGAACATCTGTGGGACGAGCTTGGACGCAGAGTCTACAGGCAAGGTTCTCCAGCTAATCTGCAACAGCTCGAAGCTGCTCTTACACGTGAATGGGACTTGATTATCCGGAATTTCCTTCAGAGACTTGTGCGTTCCATGCGGAGCCGCTGCCAATCTTGTTTGCAAGCACACGGTGGACATACCAGATACTGAGGATAGTGTGAATGAATTTTTTTATTGGTTGCATTTTTGGTTTTCTCCCTTGCCTGCACAGAATGCAATGAATTTCATAACAATCAAATGTACAAATTAATGACCAGCATGGATTCATAGGAAAATGAATAAAGATTCCAAATATGTAAACTTGTACACACTTATATTTACATTTCACACTCTGTTTCCTGGATTATAAAGGTGGTGCGTTTTTAATGTGCTTCAGTATATATATATATATATATATATATATATATATATATATATATATATATATATATATATATATATATATATATATATATATATATATATATATATATATATATATATATTCTACACTAACATAATTATCGATGTAGGTTACGTCGGTCGGTCTCACTCAAAAAAAGTTACTCGCGCCAGAAAAAATCAGTGCGCAACGCACGGTGTGCAACTTGCGCGGCGTGGGTGTTATATAAAACAAATACTTTGGTTTAATTTAAAAAAATTTTTTTTTATTCTTTCACGAAATTAGAAGCGCTCGGCAAAGAAAAAGTGCGTAAAAAGTGGTGTGCATGAGCCAATAACATACCAAAGTGAATTGTATTTGAACGGTTTGACACATATTGATCAAGATGATAAGATGGCTGCCCAATATGCAGCTAAAATAACATAATTCTCGCCGTGTGTACGTTGCTCACAGCTGAGGAATGCAACTGTGTTGAAAAATTGTATTGTTTCCATTATATATACTCTCCCGACAATAGTTACAATCAACAAAGAAAACCATTCAAATGACGTTGTGCATGAACAGTTTGATTACACTGTATACTGGAAAGAAACCAAAAACACTCTAAGAATGTACTTTTATCTGCTCATCCGTGAACGGAAACAGCACACTATAATTAAAAACCAGTCAAGTTTGACGGGTTATTGCTAGAATGAATATATATATATATATATATATATATATATATATATATATATATATATATATATATATATATATATATATATATATATATATAGATGGTCGCTCCATGGTATGGAGTTGTCATGGCAAGGTTTATTTTAGTGTCGTACTGAAGGTTAATTGTTTTATTTGGCCCGTCTGAGTATATAGAGTGGATGTCGACAGATACGCGAGAAGGTATAGAAATAGATTTTTCACGGGTGGTAGAATTGAGGAAAAAGATCTGTCTCTGGAGTGATTAGGTAATCTCATCCAGCCTATCCGTACGACTGTACTTTATTGCAAGACAGCTTTTATCTCCCTATCAAGAATACATAAGTTTCTCTACACACACACAGCTATGTGACAACAAGACACACAAACGTGAAAAAAGCTACGAATAAATGGGTATGGGTCTGACCAACACACAAAGGTAAGTTTCTTTGTAGTTTATTATCATTAAAACTCGACAACTTCAAAATATCTAAAGGAAAAGACCAAAGAGTCATTTACATGCATATGAAATAAAGTAGAAAATCGTGCACCCTCCCCAAATGGAGAAAAGAACCCTAAAATTATTAACCCAAAGGTTGAAGGTTAGCACTCTGTTACAGAATGAACAGTATTGGTACTCTATGAGACCCAGTAAAATAAACAAACTTTTAGACAAATCAGATATATGGATAGTTTTCCCTCAAACAAGAAAATACTCGCACACTCTTGCAAACAGTGGCCACTCTCACACTATTATCTAATTGCCTGGTGTGGTAGGTCTGTAATATCTCTTAGTAATAGAATTACTCCATGAATATATTATCTATTTTCATTTAATATTCTTGTGTCTCCAGTTGTCACAGATCCAAATTGGCCCCAGTCCATCCCCATAAATTAGATAAATGAAGTGTACGCCTAATATGGGGCTTCTCCTAGAAGTGTTATTACCAACAGTTAAAACTGAGAGTTCTTGAGGTTCAATCTTTAACGGAAAAATACTTCCAGTATTGGGAAATATCTGGTTACTAAAAATGAATGTTCATATGATGATGATGTGTTCTTCTATCGGCCAACTTGTGGCCGGTAATATATATATATATATATATATATATATATATATGTATATATATATATATATATATATATATGTATATATATATATATATATATATATATATATCGGTTTTGTAAGTCCAGTTATTAAAAAACCAAATTTATTGTCCTCCAATACTCTCTGGCGTGTGCCCGTTCACAAATAAAATTTGTGACTCACAGCCAAGAAAAGGAGAAAATAACAAATCCAAAAAAGGAACAAGAAAATAAAGAAGAAAAGACCGCTGGCCGCTCTTGTGATCAGGTCTGCGAAGAATACAAGAAACATTTATATAAAAAATATGCTACTCCTATATCTACACACACAGACGGGGACAAGACGATCTCTTCTCCGCTCCGTCAGTCCTGATTAAATTTAAAAGGCACACGGTGTTTCCTTACTCCTATCCGTTTGCAGACACCGCTGGCGCTGAGTTCGGTCGGACTGAATTATGTTAATTCGCTCGTCCCTGCTCGCGCTAGCGTTCAGCGTACAATGTAAATTATTATTTAATCTCCCCATACGCGCTACCTACACAATGATCGCCTGTCATTAAATAGTTATTAATTGTCGGCATCTGTTGGCTTTGCCGTATATGATTAAAATAATAGACACTATAACAAATATTCACAAATGAAATATAACGTTGTATTCTATCCTACACTATCAGTTTACTGTATATACGGGTATTATTAATTTTAATAGAATATCTGGTAGGAAATCGCTACGCGTTACTTTATTTCACTAGTTTTACTAGCGAGAAAATCTAAGTGAAGACTAGATGTTAAAAGCTATCACTTCTTAAAAACATTAGCACTATTATCCTTTACCAGAAAATTCAGAAATGAAATCTCCAAGAAAACTAGTAACAAATCCACACAAGGAAATAGTTTAAGGCTGCGTGCTAGATACTTCCGAAGTCTGACTGACACTGACAATGGGGTTAAGAAAACAACACTATATATATATATATATATATATATATATATATATATATATATATATATATATATATATATATATATATATATATATATATATATATATATATATATATATATATATATATATATATATATATATATTATTAGGATTCTCTGATCTCTGAATGCGTTAATTTCGCGTTCCGGTGTTACCCAGAATTCAGAAGCTAAGCGTATCAAGATAAAAGGCTTTACGGTCGGTCTTCGTCGAGGTGTTCGACCGTCATCAAAAGACTTACTGTTCCCTAACGGGTTTCCCTGTAAGAATGCCTGCTTCTGAAGATCAAAGAGCCCAGGGGTTTCTAACTTCCCCTGAATACGAAACTGCAAAGGGTCAGTGTATTTGTCTTCCCCACGTGCCAGCCTGTCTGAGAACTATTATGATTGACAGATGCTCGCGTGAGGGGACGAGGTAAACACAGCCTGATTTGCTTTCCTGATATGACTGACAGGTCACGCTGTTTGTAAACATTGCGTTAGCTCGTGTTAAAACGAAGAGGCGGAACAAGAGAGTAAGCTGCAGAAATAGACAGTGGGTATTGATACATGGTTTAGCTAGCAAATCAGAGGGCAGCTATAAAGTTGCAATAGGCTGTCGGATTACTGTAGACTCTTTTTCCATTACACGTCACATTTAGTCAGGATGATTGTTGCACCGTGAAACACCCCTCACTGGTAGAATTAAACGTAGAGCGCAGAATATATGACGCCACAACACATAGTTACAGGATTCGCAGTGTAGCCTTTGGGCTGGATGGAAGTGTTTTTGGATCGTATGTTAAATATACCATAATAATATATACGAGGGGCGCTCAGAAAGTAATGCACCACATCGTTTTTCTCAGGAGCTGTTTATTCAAAAGCATGAAATTTATACACAATATACATGGATATGTCATGTAAACATCGGTATTATTCAACATAATCCCCATCAACTTGTATGGCTTTATGCCAGCGCGAAACAAGTGCATGTATTCCTAGCCCGTACCAGATTTTGTCTTGGACATGTAGCCATTTCTTCGCTGCATGAATCACTCCTTCATCATCTTCAAACCTTGTCCCACGGAGTGCATCTTTAACTGGACCAAATAGATTAAAATCAGAGGGTGCCAAATCGGGACTATAGGGTGGATGGGGTAGTACAGTCCAACCCAATTTGGTGTTTGCTTCCCGTGTTGCCAGACTTGTGTGAGGTCGCGCATTGTCGTGAAGGAGAAGCAGGTCTGCTGGATTCTTGTGCGGCCGATCTCTGCGAAAACGTTGATTGAGTTTTTTCAATGTCTTAATGTAAGCTTGCGAATTGAATGTCTCTCCTCTTGGCACAACCTCCACAAGAATCACACCTTCAATGTCCCAAAAGACAGTGATCATGACCTTTCCAGCTGAAGGAATTGTCTTGAATTTCTTTCTTCGTGGTGATTGCGGATGATGCCACTCCATTGACTGTCTTTTTGTCTCAGGTTCAAAATGATGTGCCCAGGTTTCGTCACCTGTAACGATCTTAGCTAAAAAGTTCTCTCCATCAGCATTGAAACGCTCCAACAATTCAGAAGAAATTGCTTTCCTTTGCAATCGGTGGTCATTTGTGAGACTTCGAGGAACCCATCTTGCGCAAACCTTAGAAAATCCGAGCGTTTTTATAACTGCATTTGCACTACCAATGCTGACTGACAGCTGTAAGGCCAATTGTTGAGTAGTGATTTGCCTATCAGTAAGAATAATGCCCTCAGCGCATTTCAACATTTCTGCGTTGGTGGCTGTAGCAGGACGTCCACAGCGCGGCCGATCAAGCAGCTCCGTATCTCCACTTCCGGATTCTTTGATCCCAGCGACTGACTGTACTCCTGTCTTCTGGAAAACTTCCATACACATCACATAGACGCTTGTGAATGTTCACAACAGTTTCCTTCTCTGCAACGAGAAATTCTATCACAATTCGCAGCTTATAACGCAAGTTGCTAACACGCTCCATTTCAACGGTTCAGGGCAGCCGTATTATTTGGCTGGTTGCGGTGCAATTTAGTGCACACAATTGGTACATGCCATATTTGAAGTGTGCAAAATTTCATGCTTCTATCTTCATTATTAGCTGAGAAAAACGATGTGGTGCATTACTTTCTGAACGCCCCTCGTATATATGACTAGATTGAATAAGGCATTGAAAGCCGTAACTAATATGTGTATCGAGAAATGAATGTATACTCACAGAAGTATAATATAATTATGGTGTCCTGCCAAAAATGGATGTGTAATTGGATAAAATAATTCTGAAGGACTTACTAGTCTAAGATGGAATGTAGAGACATAACTATTATCCTGGCAGATGTTTTTGGGCCTAGAGAGCCAAATAAATAATATGTTATAAATAGTGGACTCAGGTCTAGAGTCGTAGTAAATCTAGTCAAGAATCGTCTTCATTGTATTGTAACTTTATATGAAGTGTGATGTGAACTATGGATATTAAATTCGTATCAGTTGTTAACGGTCGACTTGATGTATTTGATGACACTCGTTTGCGAAGTTAACCGTTGGGTTGTTTTTGGAGTGTCCTTCACACACAATTGTTGTTGATTGAGTCAGAACTGATCATGTATATATATTCACAAGGTACGCAATAAGGATGAATCAAATAATATGAAATAAACAGAGAATTATATATAGAACGAATAAAACAAGCAAGAACACGTAGGCTGATAATACAAGGGGCTTGACATAAGTCTTGGGCCTGACCACGAAGGAGTCACAGGAGGAAGATGAAACTCGGCACATTTAAAGTTCATCATATTTGCACTGAATGTGTGAAGTACGCGTTTGTTTCTTCAATGGGTTTTCCCGCTACGATGCATGGCGCAATGTACCCTATTGACCGGATCTGCTGCTCCAAAGATTTGACAAAACAATGGAAAAGAAGGAGGCCAGAGCTGTGATAAAATTTCTGATGTTTCAGGGAAAAACACCTACAGAAATACACAGGGAGATGGAACCAGTGTTTCGTGATTCTTGTCCTTCATATACTTCGGTTAAAAAAACTGGTGTCAAGAGTTTAAGTGCGGCCGCTCAAATGTTGCTGATCTGCCAAGATCTGGTAGACCAGCCTCAGAGTGCAACGATGAAAATGCAACGAGAGGGAAGAAAATCATTGACCAGGATCGAAAAATGACAATTGTGGAGATAGCTAGTAGAGTAAAACTGAATGAAAGAACAGTTTATAGAATTTTACACAAAAGACTGAACATGAGAAAAGTGTGTGCACGCTGGGTTACGCGACTGTTGACACGTGAACAGAAGCAAACGAGGGTAAATTGCTGTCAACAGTTGCTCAAAAAGTGTCAGTCAAAAAACTTTTTGGAGACCATTGTGACAGTAGATGAGACTTGGGTACACCATTATGACCCCGAATCCAAAATTGCCAGCATGCAATGGAAAACCACAGGCTCCCCAACACCTGTCAAGCCGAGAGCGCAGAAATCTGCAGGAAAAGGGATGCTGACTGATTTTTGGGACGGCAAAGGTGTCCTGTTGAAAGATTATCTGCCTCGTGGCAACACAGTTAATGGACAGTACTATGCAGATCTTCTCACCAAACTAAGAAAGGTTGTGACCAGGAAACGAGGGATAACGCGCACTCAAAATCTTCCTTTGCTTCAAGACAACGCGCCCTCTCACAAAGCACGGCTTGTGAAGCTAGCAGCCAACGATTTGAATATTTAAATTCTTCCACACCCACCATATTCTCCAGATTTGGCTCCATCAGACTCTTTTATATTACCAAATCTTAAAAAACAGCTAAAAAGAAATCATTTTGACAGCGATGAAGAAGTTATACTGGCATGTGATGACTGGTTTAGTTTGAAAAATAGGGTGTTTTACTCCCAAGGTCTTTTCAATGACAACATGAACTCACATTGGGAATCAGGCATCATTAAATATATCTTTGGCAATCCTGAACTCGTACCAACGACTCAATTATGCACTGTAATTATCTACTGACGGAGCTCGAATTTCAGCTCACTGGTATTTTATAATAATCAATAATTATCACCCCAACGTTGGGTGTTCCAAGTAGATGTCATTCCCCGCTCTTCCACCATCTTGATGATCTAAAGAAGAGTCGCCTCTTAACTATATATATATATATATATATATATATATATATATATATATATATATATATATATATATATATTATATATATATATATATATATATATATATATATATATATATATATATATATATATATATCAGTTTAATTTCCTTTGTTTCTGTGTTTAAACATCATAGCATGTCCCAGTTTCCGGGGACAGAAATAAAATAGATAAAGAAAACAGAAAGATTTTGAGCGAATGGCACAAGATAGCAGAATGAAGCATATATTTGTTGAAGGCTGTGAGGAGCTTTAAAATAATAAAGTAAGTAGTTATATTCGTTTAATACATATTTGCCACATATTGATTAAAGTTGTTGATATCATTATATATAAAGGATACCCAACTTAATTGTTTCCCGGGGACTTCTCACATTGTAGTTACGCCACTGGTTCTTACAACTAAAAAATAACATACATAGAAGAAAATAACTTCAAGAGATATCATTGAGTCACTTTCTTCTCAGTTTCCTGTTCCGCCTAATTGTTATATATCCAACATCTGCCATATTATGTGATGGATACGGGAGGGATAGTGCAACTGTCCTCCTCTCACCGATGTATGCTGGAAAGTAACGGAAAAGAAAATATCCAAGTTGTCTTCTTTCTGCACAACGTGCCTAAGAAAAATTCTCCAAATCTTTCGGCGGAATATCATTACCAGACAAGAACTGCTTAACAGGAGCAATCAAAAAGACATGCACACCATCATTACGGGCAGAGGCTGAATCTGGGTTGACCAAATCCTCGGAAGAGACCCCAAAAAACATGACCAGGCCTGCTATGTTATGGACCTCAGAAGGAAGGCGAAAGAGAGGTCGACCAAAAACAACTTGGCGGAGAACTGTGTAGGCCGACATGCAAAGCATGAACCAGAGCGGGGGCACTTGCATTAAGGATGGCCACCGAGCAACGTGGAGAGATTGTTGCGGCCTTAAAAGACGCCACTAGGCATGATAGCTACTGATTGCTTTGTCAGTCAGCGGTTGAGGATCCAAGAAGAAGACAGTGCCAACATTAGCTTTCTTCGCCTGTACTGGTCTTGATTTCTGTTGCACAATTTGTTTCGTAAAGGCAGTGATTTCCAACCATTTTTACTTTAACGGAACCTATAGCGTAAGCTTTCGTAACCCGCGGAATTCCCACCTAAGACAGTATTGCCACATGTCTAGAATTTTAGACATGCATTATAAAACGCCACCCGTTTAGTTCCCTGGGGTCTCTGAAAAGATACAGAAAGATTATAACTATTGCACACTTAGACATATCGTACAAGGTGACTAATTGGAGGTTTCGCATGAGGTTGGAAACCTCATCGTGTTAAACAAATTGCCAAAGACACCACTGCTGCAAGAGCATATGAGAACTTTTTGCAGGCTTCCTGCAAGAGGACCAGGTTCAGGTTCAAAGACACAGTCGGAAGAAAAGCGCCAGTTACAAAAACATGCGAAGATGACCATCTGTCACATATGGAAATAGTCGCAGCAGTGACCGTCCACTTTTGCTCCCCCCCCCCCCCCTAGATTTATATTTTTTTGCTACACGAACGCCTGATTCTCTATCGCAATTAACACGTGAGCCGTTTGGCAATTAAGCACGGATGGAACAGAGCGAAGTGCGCAGCATGGCGTAATCGTTCTTTGATCAGGGAAACACGCGGGCCAGGCCAGGCGTTAACAAGAGGCCAGGCGTTAACAGTTTCTCTGAAGAATCAAGGGGCGATCAGTCTGAGACGGACCTTGAATTGTTACATTTTCAGGGGAATTAACTTACGTAGCTGATATTCGGCAAGGCGGAGATAATCAAAGACAAGCCAGAGATCGTCGATCGGCAGAGGTGAAGAAATATCCTTTCATTCAGGAATCGAACGGCAAATTCGCCCGGCCCTGGACGTAGGTGTGACTTTCGCATTAAGAAACGAAAAGAACGGAATCTATGAATATATATCTTGTCTCTCCTATAGTCTTTATCAGTAGCTCAGAGATTTTTCTGAATTCACTAGCTCGTTATCCTAGATCTCTCGTACAAGAGTGAATTATTAGATTTTGTGGAATGTTTCATTTTTCTGTTGCGGTAATTTATATACTAGCCTTTAAGTGATTTGGTGTGTTTAAAGTTTTCATTTATATTTCACTGGGATTTTCTGTGTTAAATGAATAGCATAATTAAATAACTTATAGCAAATTTTTCCAGCTGTAAAGTAAGTTTAATTACTCGCTATTTCCCAGTAAGAGATGTTTTAAATTGACTAGTTCATACATTAAATAACTGTCAACTGACGGTATATATTATTTACTTCTATCCATTTTTATGTAATTTTTTTAATGACTAGTGTTCATATCACGCGTTAAAAACGATAGGATAAGCTAGACATTTGTGTTTTAAATCTAATTTATAACGGAATGGTGAAGAGGTCTTACCTTAACACGTGTTAGATCTATTATTATTATTATGGTTAAATGTTTATATTTCTTTCCTAAAATATAGGCTGGTCAAAACCTGCGAACTAGCGGTCTAACGGTGTTATGGCCATATGAACTTACGTTCTTAGAGTCTTATAATCTATAAGCATCCAGGGATATTTAATATTGATGAGCTTCTTGCTGTGACCTGTGCGGTCCCTTTTTCCTTATTTCAGGGGAGAAACCAGAATAGAACCATTAAATTATAATATTAACTGGACCAGAACTATTTCCAGATTTCATTTATATCAATCTCATCAGCCAGCTGTGGCAAAATATATTGTCAGCAACATTTGTGTAACTTAACATAGTGTCTCAGCAACCAGAGGCTAGACAACCCAGAATATATATGTATTATTCATCCTATGTCGGCGATCACCACGTATGAACCTTACTCCAACCAACTGAAGGCAGAGATACCGTATTTTATCCAGGAAAAATTAAATCACCAACTCCAGCGACTCCCGTGCAATTTGCAGTCCGCAACTACGGCGAGTCTGGGGCTGGATTTGGCAAAACTTAATATGACACTGAGTAGTCTTATTACTTATTAGTGTTTATTTCCACGGAATGCCTGCGACAACTATTGGGTAAGCGAATATGAATGTGGCCACAAGTATGAAGGATTGAATGAACTGTAAGAGAGTAACATAATTTTCTGTTGTTTTCTTTATCATACAAATCTTTTCTTTTGTTCTCATTAACCTGAGTATTTACGGGATAGATTAAATTAAGAACTTGTTCTTTGTTTCCTTGATGACCATTCCATACACTTTGTAGCGAAATCTGTGAGATAATCGCTTATTTCAGTAAGATTTTAGTCCAATAATAAATAATACACCAGCCCTCAGGTGTCTGACTATTTTCATCTTCAACGCCAGTAGAGCGCTGCCTTTTGTGCAGTGGAAATGCTTAAAAAATGACCCGCCGTAAAAATCTAACACGCTTTTAGTTTCGGTTTAGAAACGTACAATAAACATTTTAACATCTCGCCGATCTGCTGCGCGAAACGGCGGAAAAAGTTTGAATTAATGTAATATGTTAACTTTAACACTAAAATTTGTAATAATTCGGACATTTCCCAGTAGTAAGAACGAGACGATTGTGATAAATAACGCCAACAATAAAAAATTTTTGGAAAACCCCTCTTCGCTCTGCAAGCGGTCTCTTTAATATGTATACACGCTGTGGGCAAAGCCAGCAGAGACAAACACACAGACAGTTTTCCATTCCCTCCTAGCGGTAATATTCTGACGTCACTCAAACTAGTTGGTTATTTGAATAATAGAGACAGGGGGGAAAGATGGCCGACTTGTGTAAAAGTTATATTTGACGATTGACAGTGACAAAACTGAAAATCTGAACCATAATGAAACTGACCATAAAAATCATATAGTAGAATAGCTTAGTGTCCTCTGAGCAAAAATATGTTTTAAAAAATATGGTAGTCCAAGTATTAGCCAAGTTATTAAGAAAATACTATATGTCTAAGAACACTTGGACGGACAGACTGTTGTTCTTGCTCGTTACACATAACGTTATTGGGGACGCTAGTTTAAAAAAAAGGCATTGGAGTAATTCAAATCCTATTTGTTGGTATAAGAGTATAGGAGTAAGGGGGGGGGGGGGGGGGAAGGAAAATGTAACTAAAACTAAACATCTTTTTCTATTGGCATAACTAACGCAGACTGACCAATGGACTACGAGGCACATTGGAAATTGTGTTTTGTTTTTTCAAACTAAATTCAAAAAGATGTAGTAGTGCCTGCTTTCATTGGTCGGCTCTAATAGATATTGGCAAGAGGCATAGTGGTCTCGTGGCCATTTGACTAGAAAATTTTATACAAACAACTACGTTGAGAGCAGATGTGATAAATTGTAAAATTAACTACTAAATTCACAATCTGGACGAGGCAGAGCAAAACTGAGGCCATATTCTTTGCCAGTCAACGTTATTTGTGACATATTTCTTTGAACTAGTGGTAAGAATGCTTTATGTATTTACATGCTTGATTAAAACTGCACAAGTTAGATACTGCTATGGGGAAAAGTGAAGGACATGCCGGGAGCAAACATTATTGAGTCCTCACATTGAACTGTATTTGACTTGCATATTATTATGATTTTGTATTAACTATTTCGTATTGGAAGATGTTAGGAAGCCTCAGTGTTCCATGAACACTCTTTAACATGCCTAGAGCGTTTATAATTTAGAAAAGAAAAGAAAAATCATATAAAAAGGAGATGTGGTTACTCCACGTTATTGTATTGAAGCAAACTAGGTAAAAGTACAGTGGCGTATCTGCCATAGGGACCTGAGGTGTGGTCACAGAAAGGTGTGAGTCATATAATTAAGGGCTGATGCACATAAATGCACACGAGGCTGACCCCATACCTTCATGTATACATAGGGATAAGAAGTTGTGATCAGATATGAAAATTCCAGGGTGTCTTTTTATGCAGAGTTTTTATTTCCTGTTACCATCCGGTGGCAGGAAACCTGATGAGTGAGTGAAAAGTGAAATGTCTCCATTAAAAGTTTTATGCTGTCAGCAGATATCCTGATTGAGCTTGTGTGTGGGTGCTGATCTATTATATCTGCAACGAAATCCTGACTTATTATCGTCATTACCAAGAATCCCAGGTGACACGTTAACAGCTGGGACATTTGACACTTCCTCCTAATAAACTGGTCCTTATCAAAATAAAACAGAATTGTATGGGGAATGACGAAAACAACAGCTCCTCATAACCAATGACTATCACTAGCAGTTATTAAAGTTTTAGTCTGTGAATACAGCTACAGGAACTCTATATAATAACATTACATTCATAGGACCAAGAGTCCATAATTTTAGTTAAAACATTATATGTAAATATATTTCCTCATTTTCAAAGACCTGTCCAAAAGAGATGGCGGGACAGGCAGATTAAATTGTACAAAGAAAAAAATTCCAATTTTAAAAGAAAACTTTAACCACAGTCTTATTTATTTTCTTATAGTGAGTTAAAGTGTATTGTGTTGATGTACCATCATCTTCATTTCACCCCTAGACACTAGAGACATCATACACCAGCCACTAGAATCAAAATACAGACTGTGTGAGATCTATGGAGGTAGCGTTAGGTACCCTGATAATATATATCATTATCATCATCATCTTTTTTAGAGTCAGGGACCTACATGTGCTTGACCTCACACAGTTGACACAGACACAACTATCTTTCTTGTTAGGAATAACATCTTAACCTCCCCAGCAAAAATTACATTTGCTACATAAATTGGGGGCTCGTCCGGGATTTGAACTTCTAGTACTACATATATTTAGGTTCCTGGTCTGGGTTTTAGGTATAACAACATTTCTATTTACCCAGGGAATCCCCATTATTAATATTGCCCAAGATTTGGGAATTGATGAAGTGTCAGAGCCTGGATTAATTAATAAAAGTTGTACTTGTTTTAGAAATTGATTTAGAACATTTTAGTATTTATCTGATGGCGGATTTGGCCAAGTTTCGCTCTGCTGCTGTGCAGATTGCCAAAGAGATGAACATGGAGGGTCAAGTTTTGATTGACTATGTCACCTCAGAATGTGGTAAGTTTATTGCTTGGGAAGAACATAGATTAGCTGAAGAGAGGAGAATGCAGTTAGTATATGCTAGAGAGAAAGAAATTAAACGTTTACAAATTGAGGCTGAGAAGGAGGCTAGGGCCTTAGAGGCTGATAGAGAGGCTGAGATCAAGAGGCTCCAGTTTGAGGAGAAAAAATTTGAAAGGGAGGCAGAAGAAAAACGACTGCAAAGGGAAGCAGAAGATAAAAGATTAGAAAGGGAAGCAGAAGATAAAAGGTTACAGAGGGAGCAGCATGAGTTGCGACTAAGTGAGTTGGAGCTGCAAGGCCATGCTCCTGAAAATGGTCACAGCCCGTCTACCTCTGATACTACTGCTAGTCAGGGGGCCTCCAACTCAGCTATGGGGTTTTACTTAGATTATTTTGTTGAGAGAGATGATGATATTGAATCATATTTAAGTAGGTATGAGGTATTAGCTACAACGTATGGGCTAGAAAAAGAAAGATGGAGCTTGAAGTTATCCCAAGGTCTTCGGGGAACAGCTTATGAAGTTTTTTTCCAAAATGAGCAGGGATGACCAAGACAATTATGAGATGTTAAATCAGGCTCTATTATTAAAATACGAAAAGAATGCTGAATTTTACAGAAAAAAGTTTAGAAATGCCAAGCTACTGTCGGGTGAGACTTATCACCAGTTCTCTGCACGGTTAGAGACTTACTTGGAGAAATGGACTGCTCTGGGGAAAACCCAAGATCTTAAAGAAATGATCCTTATTGAGCAATTGAGAGAGTCTATGGCTCCAGACTTGAGAAAGTTTCTCATGGAACAGGGTGCAGAGAGGCTGGGGAGTTACTTAATGTCGCTGAGAGGTATCAGGCAGCCCAGGCAGAGGTAGCTGGCTCCAAAAAGAAGCATATAGATAATTATAGGGCCCCACAAACTCAAATAGATTTGATAATAAAGATCAGGGTAACAAGTTTAAGCCAAATTTTGATAGGCCACGCAATGATAATAAACATAAAAACTCACAGTTCAATGACAGGAAATATGAGGAAAGAAAACCCCTTTATCAAGGAAGATACTATTGCAAATGGTGTAAGAAAGAGGGTCATGACACCAAATTTTGTACAAGGAAACCTTCTGGATGTGCTGCGATGAAGTTGGGGGAAAAGGAAGAAAAGGTAAAACCTACTGGACATCAGGAACCTTATCATCCCCCAGTATGTGAGGACGTGGTATGTAATGGGGTCACAATTAGGTGCCTTTATGATACCGGTTTGGATTTTGATTCTGTTGTGAGTGCGCACTTGGTGAACCCGGATCAGTATACCGCAGAAACAGTGGAGATTCAAGGGGCGACCAAGGACCTACCACTCATGACACTTCCCATTGCAAGGATGACAGTGAAAACTCGCTATGTGGAAGTTATAATCAGAGCAGCAGTGATAGACGCACCCATTTACCCTCTGATATTGGGATGTCGTTATGTCTTCTTGGGGAATCCCAAGAGACATGTGGTCCTGGCAGCAGTCCAGACCCTTTCACAATCCAGAAAGGAAGAAGATGAGCCAATAAATACTCATCCAGAGGAGATGAGGAAGGCACAGGCTGAAGATAGGACACTCAAGCCTTGCTTTAAGAAATTACCTAAATGCCACACACCTCCAAGCAAAGGGGATTATTATATGAAGAACAAATTGTTGTATAGGAAGGCCGGAACTGGTTCCAATGGTCACGGACAGTTGGTACTTCCTAAGGCATACAGGGCAGATGTAATACGGAGTTTACATGTTGGGAAAGATGGTAACCATGAGAAAATAGGTACCATCTGCCAAAACGTTTCTAAATATTATTATTGGCCAGATGTAAAGATAGTTATTGAGAATTTTGTGGAGAACTGCGGCAGATTTCACGAGGGAACACCCACAAGTGGGAAAACTGTTCAGGACCTAGACACGCCATGGAGCAAACTTAGGCCTGGAAATAAAAATAATTGTAATAAAGTAGACAACGTGGAATGGGAACCCCCTTTTCACACACAGTCTTCACTTGAATGTATTAAAATGGCAACTCTGTGTCGAGAACAAAAAGTGGTTTTACCCCAGAATAAGCCGACAATCCCTCGGTCGGAATTATGTGAACTGGGTGAAGGTAAAAGAGAGAGAGGATCTCTCACAAGGAATTTAAAGTGGGGAGAAAACCCCAGGATAAGAATTGGTAGTGGTAGATTCTTGTGTGATGACAAAAGGAAGAAACGTCCTCAACACAAGGCTTCAAATATTATGAAAAATATGTCAGAAAAATTAAAAGTCCATATGTAACCTTGTTAAGGACGTGGACAGATGAGAAAGCAGAAGAGACTGTTACCTCATCATACCAATATGTGAAGGAACTGACCACTCGTTTAAAAACTAGTTGGAAACTGGCCAATGAAAATTTGAGACAAGCCAGGAAAAAGCATGCTGCTTATTATAACAAAAAAGCGAAGGATAGGGAGCTTGCTGTAGGGGAGAAGGTGCTTCTTCTATTACCAGGCAGCAACAATAAACTTCAGATCGGATGGCAAGGTCCATATACAGTTTTGAAAAAGGTATCCAGAACAAATTATAAGATAGACAAGAAGGGAAAGGAAAAAGTCTATCATGTGAACCTTTTGAACAAATATCTGGACAGACAAATCCAGGAAGGAACACACTTAATGGCCTTGTCAATTGCAACCGAAATGAAAAATGAACCTCTTACCTCATTTGAATATCCACTGAAGCCCAGTGAAACGTTTGAACATGTGAAGATCAGTAATCACCTGACAAAAGGACAGAGGGAGAGGATTCAAAAGGTCCTCGAGAAACATACAGACGTGTTAACGGATAAGCCGGGACACACAAATTTGTTGGAATATGATATGAAACTACTAGACCCAACACCCATCTGTATGAGGCCTTATTCTATTCCGTTCGCTAAGGAAAAAACTTTGAAAGAGGAGATAGATTACTTGTTACAAGAAGGGATTATTTCTCACAGTGAGTCTCCTTATAGTTCCTGTGTGGTTTTGTTGCGGAAACCATCGGGAGAACATAGACTGTGCATATATTACAGGAAACTGAATGCTATCATCGAAGATCAGGTGGATCCATTACCTGATACTACTCAACTTTTTGCCAGGCTGAACAAGGCAAAATATTTTTCCAAGGTGGATCTTAGCAAAGGCTATTATCAAATTCCAGTAAAGCCTGAGGTTCGACCTTATTTAGCCTTTAACACATCGGAAGGTCATTATGAGTTCAACATGCTACCGTTTGGGTTGAAAAATGCCTCGAGTGTGTTTTCTAGGATGATGCGAAAATTATTGGATCCCCTGAAAAATCCATGTATCTCGAATTTCATGGATGATATCCTCATTGCTACTGAAACTTTTGAGGAACATGTTAACTCTTTGAATATGCTGTTTGATAGACTCAGAGAGGCTAACTTGACTGCTAGACCAACAAAATGTTGTATTGGGTGTAAAGAGTTGGAATTCTTGGGACATACCGTACATCAGGGTAGTATGACCCCTGACCCCAAGAATCTGGAGAAACTGAAAAGAGCACCTAGGCCACAAACAAATAAAGATGTGCGATCTTTTGTGTCGTTGTGTGGTTTCTACCAAAAGTACATTAAACATTTTTACTCTATATGTGCTCCTCTGACGGATTTAACTCGAAAGGGACAACCTGATACAATAAACTGGTCCGTACAGTGTGAATTGGCTTACCAGGAGTTAAAAGAAAAACTCACAAGCAGGCCAGTATTGCAATTGCCTGACTGAATCAAGAATTTGTCGTGAGAAGTGACGCAAGCAATGTGGGCCTGAGCGCTACGTTGTTGCAAAGGTCCTCTTCACAAGATGGGGAATTGAACCCAGTCGCTTATGTAAGCCGCAAGTTGAACAAGGCGGAAAAAAATTATTCAACAAGTGAGAAAGAATGTTTGGCGTTAATATGGGCTATAAAAAAATTCCAGATTTATTTATATTGTAGGACATTTGTGGTCCAAACAGATCATTCACCTCTCGTATTCCTATCACAAGCCAAGCATGAAAATGCCAGATTATTAAGATGGTCATTATTATTACAGCCATATTCATTTCTGATTGAATATATTCCCGGCCCTCAGAACGTCGGTGCAGATTTTTTGAGTAGACATCCGTGTGATGAAAATCAGAAAGAAATGTAGGACTTCATTTGCGCTAAGTTATCTCACAGATTGTAACCTGCAATGGATGCATGTTTTAGGAAGGGAGGTGTGTAGCGAAATCTGTGAGATAATCGCTTATTTCAGTAAGATTTTAGTCCTATAATAAATAATACACCAGCCCTCAGGTGTCTGACTATTTTCATCTTCAACGCCAGTAGAGCGCTGCCTTTTGTGCAGTGGAAATGCTTAAAAAAATGACCCGCCGTAAAAATCTAACACGCTTTTAGTTTCGGTTTAGAAACGTACAATAAACATTTTAACATCTCGCCGATCTGCTGCACGAAACGGCGGAAAAAGTTTGAATTAATGTAATATGTTAACTTTAACACTAAAATTTGTAATAATTCGGACATTTCCCAGTAGTAAGAACGAGACGATTGTAATAATTAACGCCAACACTAACAAAGTTTTGAAAAACCCCTCTTCGCTCTGCAAGCGGTCTCTTTAATATATATACACGCTGTGGTCAAAGCCAGCAGACAGGAGGGAAAGATAGCCGACTTGTGTAAAAGTTATATTTGACGATTGACAGTGACAAAACTGAAAATCTGAACCATAATGAAACTGACCATAAAAATCATATAGTAGAATAGCTTAGTGTCCCCTGAGCAAAAATATGTTTTAAAAAATATGGTAGTCCAAGTATTAGACAAGTTATTGAGAAAATACTATATGTCTAAGAACGCTTGGACGGACAGACTGTTGTTCTTGCTCGTTACACATAACGTTATTGGGGACGCTAGTTTAAAAAAGAGGCATTGGAGTAATTCAAATCCTATTGGTTGGTATAAGAGTATAGGAGTAAAGGGGGGAATAGGAAAATGTAACTAAAACTAAACATCTTTTTCTATTGGCATAACTAACGCAGACTGACCAATGGACTACGAGGCACATTGGAAATTTTGTTTTGTTTTTTCAAACTAAATTCAAAAAGATGTAGTAGTGCCTGCTTTCATTGGTCGGCTCTAATAGATATTGGCAAGAGGCATAGTGGTCTCGTGGCCATTTGACTAGAAAATTTTATATAAACAACTACGTTGAGAGCAGATGTGATAAATTGTAAAATTAACTACTAAATTCACAATCTGGACGAGGCAGAGCAAAACTGAGGCCATATTCTTTGCCAGTCAACGTTATTTGTGACATATTTCTTTGAACTAGTGGTAAGAATGCTTTATGTATTTACATGCTTGATTAAAACTGCACAAGTTAGATACTGCTATGGGGAAAAGTGAAGGACATGCCGGGAGCAAACATTATTGAGTCCTCACATTGAACTGTATTTGACTTGCATATTATTATGATTTTGTATTAACTATTTCGTATTGGAAGATGTTAGGAAGCCTCAGTGTTCAATGAACACTCTTTAACATGCCTAGAGCGTTTATAATTTAGAAAAGAAAAGAAAAATCACATAAAAAGGAGATGTGGTTACTCCACGTTATTGTATTGAAGCAAGCTAGGTAAAAGTACAGTGGCGTATCTGCCATAGGGACCTAAGGTGTGGTCACAGAAAGGTGTGAGTCATATAATTAAGGGCTGATGCACATGAATGCACACGAGGCTGACCCCATACCTTTATGCATACATAGGGATAAGAAGTTGTGATCAGCTATGAAAAGGCCACGGTGTCTTTTTATTGCAGAGTTTTTATTTCCTGTTACCATCCGGTGACAGGAAACCTGATGAGTGAGTGAAAAGTGAAAAGTCTCCATTAAAAGTTTATGCTGTCAGCAGATAGCCTGAAGGAGCTTGTGTGTGGGTGCTGATCTATTATATCTGCAACGACATCCTGACTTATTATCGTCATTACCAAGAATCCCAGGTGACACGTTAACAGCTGGGACATCTGACACTTCCTCCTAATAAACTGGTCCTTATCAAAATAAAACAGAATTATATGGGGAATGACGAAAACAACAGCTCCTCATAACCAATGACTATCACTAGCAGTTATTAAAGTTTTAGTCTGTGAATACACCTACAGGAACTCTATATAATAACATTACATTCATAGGACCAAGAGTCCATAATTTTAGTTAAAACATTATATGTAAATATATTTCCTCATTTTCAAAGACCTGTCCAAAAGAGATGGCGGGACAGGCAGATTAAATTGTACAAAGAAAAAAATTCCAATTTTAAAAGAAAACTTTAACCACAGTCTTATTTATTTTCTTATAGTGAGTTAAAGTGTATTGTGTTGATGTACCATCATCTTCATTTCACCCCTAGACACTAGAGACATCATACACCAGCCACTAGAATCAAAATACAGACTGTGTGAGATCTATGGAGGTAGCTGACACAGACACAACTATCTTTCTTGTTAGGAATAACATCTTAACCTCCCCAGCAAAAATTACATTTGCTACACACCTATTGTTAACTTTTGATCTTTCGGGTCAATTAACCTCTGTTTGGATCTTCTTTTTCTCTTCCTTTACCAGAGGGGAAAGCCTATTTGATTAATTTTCATTTTGTCTGTAAACCATGATCTATTGATGCATATGATTTATGTTAAAAAGTTCTAGTGATAAATAAACTTAATAAACATTAAGTTATTGTGTTGGTCAACCCCTGTCCATATATGTTATCCATAGATTGTTTTCACGTTTGTGCGTATTTGTTACATAATTGTGTGCATGTGGGTGCAGTGTAACTTGTATTTGGCACAAGGAGAGAAAGTGCGTCTCATTTAAATTTAGTCGTCCAGATAGGCTGAATTAGAGAAATTACTCAACCCAGAGACTGTCCTTTCTCTTACACGACCACCTCGTGAGAAAAAACTATTTCTTTCACCTTACTCTCACATAGTTATCACTATCACCTCAGCTCAGACAGGACTATAAACATCTATTACCTATCTGATAAAATCTACGACACCATCTTCAAAAACAGCTTAAAACATAACTCGTGGAATCTCTGTGGGGCATAAATCACTCTGGGACTCAGATTACTATGGGACACAAATAACTCTGGGACACAAATCACTATGGGACACAAATCACTCTGGGACACAAATCACTATGGGACACAAATCCCATAGGGACACAAATAACTATGGGACACAAATCACTCTGGGACATAAATCACTGGGCATCACTGTCAATGCCATTGGCGCAAGAGGTTACAAAAAGACGATAACGTTAGACACGACATACGCTGAGGAAACCTGTTTATAGGAATACAAGGTTGTAAAATAAATGCACGGAAAAGAAGCATGCAGACAGAAATAAAAGAGATAAAGAAGAGATGGAAAGATCTTGATTAGATGGCACAGCACAGGAAGGCGTGGCATGAATTTGTTGATGGCATGTGCTGTTAAATTAGCAAGTGGGTAATGAATGAATCCTATCAATGACATCCACTGAACTACTTTAAAATGTCTACTAAAAATGGGCGTGCTGCCTGATCAATATTTTTAAATAAAATATAAAAAATATTTTTAAAATGCTTCTCGAGAAAGCAAGCCACATAGAAAAGACTATAAAAGTGAATGATTCTGTTGCAACAAGTCGGCAAGCAACAAGAATTACAATAACTTATTCTAGAGAAAGGGGCACAAATTCCATAAAGTTTGCTGAGTGTTACTTTTATAGTCGGCACAGGGGTAGCCTTTTCCCAGTAATCCTAAATACCAAATGATCAAATTAGGACGTTGGGAGCGCATGGAAATCAATCCAGTAATTAACGACACTCCGCGGAACCTCATGGTTTGGATAAGGGCATAAATGAAAAAAAAAGGAAAGACCACACTGACTAATTTCTCAGGAATCAAAACGCTAGCCAAGGCAATACATCTTACACAAGAAAGTGTAAACTTCAGTAAACTAGAAAGTGGAAGGCAAAAAAAAAACCAAAAACAATAAGCAACAAAATTGCGCCCCTAAATCCCCAATAGTGTCCAAGATTTAATGAAACAGCAAATAACACCTTAATAGAGCCCCACGTAGTTTGGAGACAAACAAAGAATATGCCTGTTGCTCAGGCATGTCGTAAAAATAGACTAATATGAGTTTGAGCATGAGATTGGCAACCACATCGTATAAATCACATTGTCACATTAATCACCACAGCAAGTGCATATGAATGCGTGGTACAAGCTTCATTCAAGGGGATCAGCTGATGTGGTGCCGCCACGCTCCAGTCGTAATCCCATTCAATCATAACTGACTACGGGTATGCGCCCCTTAAGTGATTGTCCACAACTACTTGTTTCCTTGGTGTACCTTGCAGCGTGTTCTTTTCTCTTTTGCTTGTTATAGAGCTTCTTTTCGCGGAATCTGAGGTAGTGACGTACGGAGCATCGTTACTTGGAGTGATCGGCAGCTTCATCCTCTCAGGTTGCTGGATTTACGTTCAATGTCTTCATGTCTCTCTTGCACACATCTTTAAAAATCAGCTCGGCTGTTCTTTTGCCACATGTCAGTTGTCCGTAGCAGATATCTTTAGGGATGCGACCATCTTCCATGCAGTGGACATGGCCAAGCCAACGTAGTCTGCGCTGTCTAAGCAGTGTATACCAGGTAGCTTCAAAAAGTCCCCGGAAAAGTCGACTCATGTTTGAATGAGTGAGTATGTCATGGAGATTATAGTTTTATAAGTTGGTAGTGGCCTTGAGGAAACGACATGGCTGATGTAACCTTCACATGTACTCCCGAACAGAAGTTCAGAAGTTTGTTTGTTTGGTGTGCACGTAGCATCGTCGGAGTTGAAAATGTCCTTAATTGAACAACGTACAAATGTCAAATTTTGTGTTTTGCTTGAGAAGTCATCCCCAGAGACAGTAACCATGCTTAATAAAGCATACGGTGATACCGCAATGAAGAAATCGCAAGTTTATGAGTGGCACAAGCGTTTCCGTGAAGGTCGTGTTAGTGTCGATGATGATTGTAGTGGGTTTGATGGTATTGTATGATGGTGATATTTCTACGTGTGATGCATGAGGTCAGCTGTGAAGGCTCCTGAGATAAAATGTAGCTGTGAATTGTCAGAAGGCCCTTCTTGCTACCACTACGACCTCACACTTATCTTTTTTTACTAATGAATGTGACTACGTTAAATGTCTAGGGTAATGATATGTAATGTGTTGTGGTAGTTTTCAGACACACACACAGATATTTACTAAGTCTAATAATATTAATAAAAGGTTATAATACACGGAACTAACTCAGTTGTGTAAAATTTTGATAGTAATTTTCTTACATTTATTTGTTCTGGACCAAGGTTTTATTTTGGCCAGAACATATGAAAGGTTTTAGAAATTATGAAAAAATGCATGGATATTACATAATAAATGCAAGGTGTGTACATATATGTTACTAGACTAGTTAATTTTATTATTGGTTATAGTAGTAATCTATTGTGGGAGAACTTTTCATGGATGTGCTGTTGGGGTGGCCTCATCACTCCCTGTCTATGGCGCTTACACAGTGCCCAGTTAATTGATGGAATTTTTATGGGTGTGTTTCTAATTAAGTTGAGTTGGTGAACTCTCAGCAGACCAGGCGCTCACTTAACTTGAAGGTGTAGCTCTGGTGCTGAGATCTGGTGGCCCCACCTCTCCGTGCTTGGGGGCAATATCAGAAATCTGGTGGCCCCACCTCTCCGTGCTTGGGGGCAATATCAGAAATATGGTGGCCCCACCTCTCCGTGCTTGGGGGCTATAATAGGCTGCTCTGACCAAATATTACTGCACGGGTCCACTCTGGTAAAATTCAACGACTCATTCGACACCGCATTGGTGCCAACTGAAACTCACAGCTCTGCAATCAAAGTATTAATCATGTGTCAAAATTCCATCCTCTAACCATTGCTGGACACAACACTGCACAACAACAACACCACATAGACGGGTCAGATCTTTCTGACCAAACAACACATCTTACCAAGTTGGTTTCACATAGGATAAGTTCTCCCAGACTACAGATTCTGAAATATGTTCATTAGTTTCCTGCCATAAATTAGGATAGGTGATATGTTTCACTGATCTCAACACCTGATCTGTCCTTCCTAATCCTTGCTGGAGTTTATGTATTTTATTGTCTCTAGACCCTGAACTGGGGCGGGGGGTCTAGAGCGAACCCTTACTTGTTGTAAGGAACAGATTATGCTATTGCAGTATCAAATCACTCGAACCTTAAACACATATTAAAATGTACAAAGAAATAATTTCAGTCTTACCAGAAATATGAATATAGTACACAGTTAAATAAATGCTAGCAAAACTCAGCTGAGCTGCTGGCCTTATGATGGCGTCCCTCTAAATACTTCAATAGCTTCTGGGAATTTACACCACTTGATAATTCACTGTGTCTACAAGGACAGCTAATACTGAATGGCACAAAATGCGCGTCTGAGCGCCGATAATATCTTCATCTATGGCCAATCGCTGCCTTTTCTTTTTTCAAATTCAAATATCCTACCACAAAGTCATTTCAGTCAGACCTCAGTCAAGTATGCCTTATTGTCTGTTGGTCCGTCCGTCTCTACTTGCGTTTCACACAAAAAAACACTTGTTTTTTGAACCAACCCTGCTTTCCCCTACACAATTCTGCCTTTAAAGTTATTTTTAGCCACAATTCACCATCCCACCCCGTCTCTTCATTCCACTAGATTTTAGCACTTGCGTCTTTCAAGGCCACAACTTTTTGAAAATTAGTGACATGTTTTATCCCACTGCAGACGTTCGCTGATATGAACAACACAGTCTTTTGTCAATATCTTTCGTATTATCTGTCCGTCTGTATAAATGAAAACATATTATTTCACTGCTCAAGATAGGCCATCCGGCCAGCTAGGTTTTATATTCCTAACATTATTATTAAGAAAAGTGACTTTTCAAATATTTTCTAGAATTTTCTGGAACGCGCTCATCACTGCATTCAAATAAACGGGCTAAGTTATAGCAAAAGCGTCCAATAAATGACTGTGGCGTATAATATCCAAGGTCCCTTTTGTCGATTTTTCTTTACTTTATGTCAACTTGGGGACGTGACTTTTTCCTCCATTCCCCACCAATTTGCGTCCTTTTACCTCGCTAGTTTCAAGCACGCGTTCAGTCAGATTTTTCCTTTTGATCGTTTTGCCTTCAAGTCCAACAATTTAATTTCCATGGCGGGTGATGACCCGCGGCGTGGGCGATCATGTATTCTAGCAGCTTACGCATTAGTTTTTATCCCTACGTTGTATCATTGGAGATATTTTAACGTTGTATCATTGTTAATTTTGTGACACATCTCCCCACTTGAAAACATGCCTAAGGCAAGTTCTAAAACCAGTGATACACATAGATAAAATCTCTCCTTACGCCTGCCATTACTCTAATTTTGATCACAGGGGTGCCGACTGAGGAAATCTGCACCGACATTCAATTTGCCTGGGATATATTGGATACTAAACTGATAAGGTTGAAGCAATAAAGACCACCTCAGCAATCTTGCGTTTTCATGCTTAGCCTGAGATAAGAATACGAGAGGCTGATGGTCCGTCTCGACCACAAAAGTCCTACCATACAGATAGATTTGAAACTTCTTTATTGCCCAGACTAACGCTAAACATTCTTTTTCGCTTGTGGAGTATCCTTGTTCCGCCTTATTCAATTTGCGGCTTGCATAAGCGACTGGTTTCAGTTCCCCATCAGGTGAAGATGATCTTTGCAACAAAGCCGCTCCGAGTCCTACATTACTTGCATCGGTTCTTAAGACAAAATCCTGTGTCAAATCAGGCAGTTTGAGAATAGGCTTGCTAGTGAGTTTTTCCTTTAAGTCTTGGAACGCTAATTCACTTTGCGCAGTCCAATTAATTTTATCTGGAAGTCCCTTGCGAGTCAGATCAGTCAGAGGAGCACAAATAGAGTTAAAATCTTTGATATATTTTTGATAAAATCCGCATAACGACACGAATGATCGCACATCCTTTTTTGTTTGTGGTCTAGGTGCTCTCTGCAGTTTTTCCAAGTTCTTGGGATCAGGGGTCATGCTACCCTGATATACAGTGTGTCCCAAGAATTCCAACTCTTTGCATCCAATGCAACATTTTGTTGGCCTAGCAGTCAAGTTCGCCTCCCTAAGCCTATTAAATAACATTTCTAGAGCTTCAATGTGTTCTTCAAATGTCTCTGTGGCGACTAGAATATCATCCATGAAATTCGTGATACATGGGTTATTCAGGGGATCCAACAATTTGCGCATCATCCTTGAAAATACACTCGGAGCATTTTTCAGTCCGAATGGTAGCATGTTGAATTCATAATGTCCATCCGAAGTGCTAAAGGCCAAATAAGGTCTCACTTCAGGCTTCACTGGGATCTGGTAATAGCCTTTACTAAGATCCACCTTTGAAAAGTATTTTGCCTTGTTCAGTCTGGCAAATAACTGTTTTGTGTCTGGTAATGGATCCACTTGTCCTTCTGTGACAGCATTCAGTTTCCTGTAATCTATGCACAGTCTGTGTTCCCCAGACGGTTTTCTCAACAATACGACACTAGAGCTAAAAGATGATTCACTGTGTGAAATAATCCCCTCCTTCAACAAATAATCTATTTCTTCCTTCAATGCCTTCTCCTTCGCGAACGGAATAGAATAGGCTCTCATACAGATTGGGTTTGAGTCTACCAGTTTCATGTCATACTGTAGCAAATTTGTATGGCCTGGTTTATCTGTTAATACATCTGTATGTTCCTCCAGAACCTGTTGAACTCTCTCCCTCTGGTTTTTAGTCAGGTGCTTACTGACTTTTACCTGTGCTGCTGTTTCACAAGGATGTAATGGGTATTCATGTGAGGTGAGTGGTTCCTTTTGCATTTGAGTTGCGATAGCTAAGGTCAGTAAGGGGGTGCTTTCCTGGAGTGGTCTGTCCAGATACTTCTTTAACAGGTTTACATGATAAACTTTCTCCTTCCCCTTTTTGTCAATTTTATAGTTTGTTCTAGACACCTTCTCTAGAACCGTATATGGACCTTGCCATCCAATTTGTAATTTATTCTGGCTTCCGGGTAGTAGAAGCAGCACCTTCTCTCCCACTGCCAGTTCTCTGTCCTTTGCCTTCCTATTAAAATATGCTGCATGTTTCTTCCTGGCTTGTTTCAAATTATCATTTGCCAGTTTCCATCCAGCTTTCAAACGAGTGGTCAGTTCGTTCACGTATTGATAAGATGAGGTAACAGTCTCTTCCGCCTTCTCATCTGTCCAGGTCCTTAATAGTGCTTCTAATGGACCTTTTATTGGCCTCCCAAATAGCAGAGTTGCGGGAGCCATCCCGGTTGAACTATGTGGTACCTCCCGGTACGCAAACAATGCGGCGGGCAGGAATTGATCCCACAGATCCGGTTTTTCGTGTGCCAGCTTTCTCAGGATAGAAATGAGAGTCCCGTTGAACCTCTCTACCTGGCCGTTCCCTTGCGGATGGTACGGACTACAATGAAAGTGTCTGGTTTGAAATAGCTTAAAAACTTCTTCCGTTAGTTTCCCCTTGAACTGAGAACCATTATCCGTCAAGATTTGATGCGGGAATCCTAATCGGGTAAATATTGTAAGTAGTGCCTCTGCTACATGTTTTGAATCAATTGATGGCAGGGCTACCGCCTCTCCCCACATAGAACAAGTGTCCACCAGAGTAAGGATGTAACTGTTCCTCCTCTTTGTCCGAGTGAGAGGTCCTACAATATCCACTGCAACCCTCTCAAAAGGTGTTCCCACTATGGGCATTTCCCCTAGAGTTGCAGGAGCAGTCCAGTGCTTTGGAGCTACCCTTTGACATTCTGGGCAGGATTTGACATATCTTTTTATATCCTCCGTTATCCCTGGCCAGAAGTAATGACAAGCTATACGCTGTCCTGTGGCGCTGATCCCCATGTGACCACTGAAGGGAATCGCATGCCCGAGTTCCATCACTTTATCCCTATATGAAGTGGGAAGAACCAGCTGGTTGTGACCATTTGTTCCAGTTCCGGCCTTCCTGTATAAGAGTTTGTTCTTCATAAAATATTCCCCCTTGCTCGGAGGTGTGTGGCATTTGGGCAATTTTTTAAAACATGGCTTGAGTGTCCTATCCTCAGCCTGCGCCTTCCTCATCTCCTCTGGATGAGCATTTATAGGTTCACCTTCTTCCTCCTTCTTCTGTGACCTGGTCTGCACTGTCGCCATGATCACAGGTCTCTCGGGATTCCCCAAGAAGACTATCTACACCCCAATATCAGAGGGTAGATTGGTTCATCTATCACTGCTGCTCTGATTTCTCCTTCCACATAGCGAGTTTTCACCGTTATCCTTGCGATGGGAAGTGTCATGAGTGGTATGTCCTTAGTTGCCCCTTGTATTTCCACTGTTTCTGTGGTATACTGACTTGGGTCCACTAGGCTAGACTTCACAACTGAATCATAATCCAAACCTGTATCATAAAGGCACCTTATGGTGACCCCATTACAAATAACATCCTCACAAACTGGGGGGTGATAAGGTTCCTGCTGTCCCTTAGGATTAACCTTTAATCTTTGAGTCCCCGACTTCATTGCAGCAATGTTTGAAGGTTTCCTTCTACAAAATTCGGTGTTATGGTTATCTTTCTTGCACCATTTACACCATCTTTTTCCTTGGTTAAACGGTTTTCTTTCATTGGATTTTTGGTCATTGAACTGTGAGTTTCTGTCTCGGTAGTCATTTCTTGGCCGTTCAAAGTTTGTCCTACCTTTATTTCCCTGCTCCCTATTATCAAATTTATTAAATTGCTGTGGAGCTTTAAAATTGTCTATGTGCTTCTTTTTAGCACCACTTACCTCTGCCTGGGCTGCCTGATACCTTTCAGCGACATTTAAAACCTCTCCCAACTTCTCTGCACCTTGTTCCATGAGAAATTTTCTCATGTCTGGAGCCATGGACTCTCTCAATTGCTCAATCATAATCATTTCTTTAAGATCTTGGGTCTTCCCCAGAGCAGTCCATTTCTCCAAATAGGTTTCTAGTCTGGCAGAGAATTGGTGGTATGTCTCCCCAGACAACAGTTTGGCATTTCTAAATTTCCTACGATAAAATTCCCCATTTTTTTTCGTACCTCAATAACAAAGCCTGCTTTAACATGTCATAATTTTCCTGGTCTTCTCTGTTCATTTTTGCGAAGACTTCGTAAGAAGTACCTCTCAGTCCCTGTGATAGCTTTAAACTCCACCTCTCTCTCTAACCCATATGTAGTAGCTAATAACTCAAAACGTCCTAGGTACCCCTCTATGTCATCGTCTTTTTCAACAAAATGGTCTAAATGAAACCCCATAGCTGAGTTTGAGGCTCCCAGACTGGGCGTAGCATCTGAGGCAAAAGGGCTGGCACCATTTTCAGGAGCCGGGCCTTGTAGCTCCAGCTCCCTGAGTCGTAATTCGTGCTCCCTCTGCAACCTTCTATCTTCTGCCTCCCTTTCGGCCTTTTTATCTTCTGCCTCCCTTTCGGCCTTTTTATCTTCTGCCTCCCTTTGCTGTCGTTTTTCTTCTTTGTCAGCCTCAATCTGCAGCCTCTTAATTTCTCTATCAGCCTCAATTTGTAACCTCTTCTCTTCAGCTACCTTTCTATCTTCCCTTTCAATATATTTATCACATTCAGCCGTTACATATTTAATTAAAATCTGACCATCCATTCCCATCTCCTTTGCCGTCAGCACAGCAGCTGATCTAAATTTTGCCAGCTCCGCCATACTTTTTAAACAAATCTAGCAATGTGTAAGATAAAATTTCCAACCACTAAAGTACTTATAATTACTCTAATCTAAAATAATTCTAATTAATTAATTAACTACCACTGGCTGTGAAGATTCACCAACTTTTATTTTCAGGGACACTTAATTTTAAGGGACACTTTTAATTTTTATTATAATAATAATAAATAATAAATTCTTTAAGCACCAAACACGGCGCATAAGGCAGAAACCAGTGCTCTCCAGGTTGTTCGTTGTGACGCCACTCCTCTTAGCTCTTGCACATTATTTAGGCCCAACGTTCTTCCTTCTCTTATTATTGTTCTTCTGAGTGTTTCTTTTGGTCTTCCTTTTTTCCTCTTACCTCAGGAACCCAAGTGAGCGCCTGTAGTGGTATTCTGTTGTTTTGCATTCGTAGGACATGACCGATATATGACCATCGTCTTTTCCTTATATAGTCGGAGACATATTTCTGCCTAGAGTCTTCTCTTATTTGTCGATTAGTCTTGAATTCTTTCCAACTGATGTTCATGAGTTTTCTAAGACATTTGTTCTCGAATGTATTCAGCTTGTTCTCCAATGATTTTGTTATTTTCCAACTCTCACAGCCGTATGTTAACACTGAGATAACATTTGAATTAAACAGACGAAGCTGCAAGGTGGTTGTGGGTGTTTCATTATTAAAATCAGGTGTTACTGTTGGTGGTGGTCTGTTTAGCACCTCCATGAAGTGCTCAGCCCATCTCTTCATTTGTTCTTTTTCTGTTGGTATTGAATTCCCTAATTTACCTTTAACAGGTGTTTCCATAGCAGTAGGCTGGTGACATAGTTGTTTTGTAATTTGATAAAGGCACCTACTATTACCAGTTCTTGCAGCATTTTCAGCTTCTATGGCCAGTTCATTGATGAAATGTCTTTTATCTCTTCGAGTTTTTGTCTTCACTTCTTTATTTAACAAGTTATAAGTTAGTTTGCAAGATTCAACTGCATTATGTGTACTTGCCGCTAGTAGTTTAAGTTTTGCTGTTTTCCTTTCTTGTATTTTATCCCAAGTATCTTCTCTCATCCATTTTTTTTTTTTATGTACTAGGTATCCGGTGGTCGCTACTGCTGCTTCTGTCATTGCTGTTCTCAGTTGTTCCCATTTAGTATCGATTGTCTTGGTGGTGATATCGTTGTCAATTTTGCCTAAAGCATCGAAATAGTTGTTCATTTTGACATTATATTCCTCCTTTATATCATTTGATTGCAGTCTGCGTACATCTATTCTTCTATTTTTATTCTGTTGGTATAACTTCTTCAGTTTAATTCTTAGTTTAGCTATGCAGAGGTTATGATCGCTTCCGATCTCTGCACCTCTGTATGCTCTGACGTCTTGAACTGATGAGCGAAATTTAGCGCTTATGCAGAAGTGATCTATCTGGTTCTTAGTTCTGCCATCAGGTGAATTCCATGTTATCTTGTGGATATTCTTATGTGGAAAGATGGTGTCTGCCACAACGAGGTTTGATATTTCACAAAGCTCTAGAAGTCTTTCGCCATTTTGATTCATACAGCCTATGCCATGAGTACCGAGATATCTTTGTACTCCATCGTTGTTGTCACCTACTTTGGCGTTAAAAATCACCCATGACTGCTATTATGTCATGCTTGGGTATTGTGTTGATGGTACTTAGAAGTGCTTCATAGAAGTCATCTTTTGTGGTATCAAGAGCGTCGTTAGTTGGTGCATAACATTGTACAATTGAGAGCTTGAAAAATCGTGTCTGAAATCTAGCTAATATTAGCCTCTCATTGATAGGTACCCAGCTGATAAGCGATGCTGCTGCTTTCTGTGTCATTAGGATGGCTACTCCCTCTGTGTGACGATTATCATTACTACCAGAGTATATAATTTGCTTTTTTTCTTCTGAAATATATTTTATGCCCTTTCCCGTCCATCTACACTCGCTGACACCCAATATATCCAACTTATAATTATCCATTTCTTTAATTACTTCTTCCAATTTTCCGTCTTGATACATAGTTCTTACATTCCAGTATCCAATTTTTAAAATCTCCTTAGCCCCCAAGATATTAGAGTGAGTCATGTTTACTGTCGAGCATGGTTCTGAGATAAAATTTTTATTATGTGTTCCCCTAATCTAATTCTCCCCCAGGAGATCCTACTATACTTAATGGGCTAATTATCCCGGGACAAAGAGACCCCAATATATGTAGTGGGTTTGATGGTATTGTATAATGGTGATATTTCTACGTGTGATGCATGAGGTCAGCTGTGAAGGCTCCTGAGATAAAATGTAGCTGTGAATTGTCAGAAGGCCCTTCTTGCTACCACTACGACCTCACACTTATCTTTTTTTACTAATGAATGTGACTACGTTAAATGTCTAGGGTAATGATATGTAATGTGTTGTGGTAGTTTTCAGACACACACACAGATATTTACTAAGTCTAATAATATTAATAAAAGGTTATAATACACGGAACTAACTCAGTTGTGTAACATTTTGATAGTAATTTTCTTACATTTATTTGTTCTGGACCAAGGTTTTATTTTGGCCAGAACATATGAAAGGTTTTAGAAATTATGAAAAAATGCATGGATATTACATAATAAATGCAAGGTGTGTACATATATGTTACTAGACTAGTTAATTTTATTATTGGTTATAGTAGTAATCTATTGTGGGAGAACTTTTCATGGATGTGCTGTTGGGGTGGCCTCATCACTCCCTGTCTATGGCGCTTACACAGTGCCCAGTTAATTGATGGAATTTTTATGGGTGTGTTTCTAATTAAGTTGAGTTGGTGAACTCTCAGCAGACCAGGCGCTCACTTAACTTGAAGGTGTAGCTCTGGTGCTGAGATCTGGTGGCCCCACCTCTCCGTGCTTGGGGGCAATATCAGAAATCTGGTGGCCCCACCTCTCCGTGCTTGGGGGCTATAATAGGCTGCTCTGACCAAATATTACTGCACGGGTCCACTCTGGTAAAATTCAACGACTCATTCGACACCGCATTGGTGCCAACTGAAACTCACAGCTCTGCAATCAAAGTATTAATCATGTGTCAAAATTCCATCCTCTAACCATTGCTGGACACAACACTGCACAATAACAACACCACATAGACGGGTCAGATCTTTCTGACCAAACAACACATCTTACCAAGTTGGTTTCACATAGGATAAGTTCTCCCAGACTACAGATTCTGAAATATGTTCATTAGTTTCCTGCCATAAATTAGGATAGGTGATATGTTTCACTGATCTCAACACCTGATCTGTCCTTCCTAATCCTTGCTGGAGTTTATGTATTTTATTGTCTCTAGACCCTGAACTGGGGCGGGGGGGTCTAGAGCGAACCCTTACTTGTTGTAAGGAACAGATTATGCTATTGCAGTATCAAATCACTCGAACCTTAAACGCATATTAAAATGTACAAAGAAATAATTTCAGTCTTACCAGAAATATGAATATAGTACACAGTTAAATAAATGCTAGCAAAACTCAGCTGAGCTGCTGGCCTTATGATGGCGTCCCTCTAAATACTTCAATAGCTTCTGGGAATTTACACCACTTGATAATTCACTGTGTCTACAAGGACAGCTAATACTGAATGGCACAAAATGCGCGTCTGAGCGCCGATAATATCTTCATCTATGGCCAATCGCTGCCTTTTCTTTTTTCAAATTCAAATATCCTACCACAAAGTCATTTCAGTCAGACCTCAGTCAAGTATGCCTTATTGTCTGTTGGTCCGTCCGTCTCTACTTGCGTTTCACAAAAAACACACTTGTTTTTTGAACCAACTGTCATGGAATATTCTAATCCACATATATAAATTATTAGGTAAATATGAAGCCTAACAAATAAAATTAATAAAGAAAAGAGCAATGAAAAATAACAGTGCTGTCACAAAGAATGTACTCGAAATCCCCCTTGTTTTCTGCTACGTCTGAAAATTGTAATGCTTTCACGTTGATATAAAAGCTTACTGTATTATTACCCGCTTTCTTCAATGAAACGTGTGCTGTATTTCTTGGAAAAGCATTGAGAGGCCCTGCGTAATGACCTAAATTAATCCTAACATTAATTATATTACGTTACCAAAACGAACGAACAGATGGACAAAAGGATAAAGAGAGAGGGGAGGGCTGAAAATCAGGAACGCATGCAACACGCGTCGCGCGATACACAAATGCTGCCATCACGCGTGTAAGTCTACATGCACTAATTTTTTTTCAGACGGACAGTGATAAAATACACTACCCTTTCCCAGAGTTAGGTTTATAAATCATAAAAAAACGCTTATTAGGAAAGACAACATTAGATGGGTTTACGGGTGAAAACATAACAGTACCCAGACAGCACATCTTCGAAACAGGAGGTAGAAGAAATTGCATATTTTGAACGCAGCCACGTAGCTCCTTTAAATTAGTATTTTTGGATTCCTTAGGGCTTGCTGACAAAGAATATGTAAAACGTTACGCAAATAGTCCAGGAATTAATAAATTATACCCAAAATAAAATATTGGGGATGCCTGACAGCATAAAATCATTTCTGCTCATAAGATTTTTTTATAACGTGTTTGAAAAAACCTTGCGTTACAGAAATAGCCTACCATGTAAACTCCCCATTGATTGGAGCGCAACAAATGAAAGCCTAACCACGATTGGTCGGACTATAAATACTATCTTCGTTGTTAGGGGAAACGGGGAAAGGTAACATTTTTTCAAACACTTGTCGAAACGGGGCTCATTGGTCAGACTCGCTGATATACACACTTGGAAGCGTTAGTTCGAAACCACTTGTTTAAATAAGCTTGATAAAGCATCAGTGCGTTGAAGCCAGCTTATATTTTGCTAAATAAAAGCCTGGAAGATAAGCAGATGGGAATTTGTGCCAGTTTGTGCCAGAATTCATTGCTAATCAACGTATCTGTGTTTATTCGTATGAATTGTGGTAAGCTTGAACCATTCAATATCTTTTAATGAAAATTGAATGTAAATTGTTGATTTATGCCTGTATATATATGTGTAGTTCAGTGGCAAACAGGAGATAAAGCCTATAATGCTCCAGCCTGAACAGAGGGTGTCGGAGAGAAGTAAAACGGCATGGAATGGCCAAACAGTACACTGACACCTGGATGATTGAATAGAAAGAAATAATGCTGGAATTGCAGAGGCGTAGTAACCATTAAGAAGGGTAATACTGGAATAAAGTATTTCAAATGAAGCTGACAGTTGGCCTAATGCTCTGAACTCAATGTTTGTGCTGTGTTGTGATCAGTGTAACAAGAGAGTTTAAGTTAGTTATGAAGTAGAAGGTACATCCTTCTTGATTTCAGGGACAGTGGTCTTGATGGTACTGAGCAGCACCTGGTCAGAGCTTTGCTGAATCCAGTGTCGGACAGCATACTCCTTGGTCTTTTTAGCTATCAGTGAGGTGTCTCCTGAGCCCAGAGGAGAATTCGAGCAGAGGAGTCCTTTCCTGCCGCCATCACGCCAGATAAGCGAATTGGCCAGCTGAGCTCAACATTATATCCCCTCATCTTGAAATGACTTAGTAAAAATAATATTAAGAGGGGAAATTAATTGTCTTAATATCAGGAACTGAGAACATCTCCAATACTAATTTCCTTAAGACAAACTATTGAAGTCATGATGACAACTACCAACAGAGCTTGAACAAAACCAAACCAGTATTACCTCATACTACTATTACACAACTGACACACATAGGATATTTGTAATAATATATGTCACTACCAGATTCATATTAATACATTCTGTACATAACTTGTAATTAAAGTTGATTGTGATTCCTGGTTCCTTTGTATTTGAATCAGGACACATACACATTTATGACAGTAATGAATACATATTGTTAATTGAAAAGTTACGAGTGACTTCTTTAAGATATTCTCATAGAGTGTTATATGTATGTGAGTGTCACAGTGTTGTTAAGAGTAGTGGATTAAATTAAATTGTTTATCTGTCTGTTGTTGTGACTTACACTTCACCATACTCATACCCTAGACACATAACGTAGCATCACACTATTCCAGAATAATTCTGACTGAGATATATAGATATGTGGTAGCAAGTAAGGTTATCTATAATACACTACTCTTAATAGATATAGATACCTTCACAGCTGATCTCAGTCAGTACACTAAGTTCCCTATAAGTATTTATAACATCCCACTTCACCACATATATTGGGGTCTCGCTCTTGGGATTTTGAATCTTTAACTATTAAAAATATTGGGGGTAATTCACTTCAGGGAATATAAGAATTAAAAGGTATCCTTGGGTGGAATTAAATAAGGTTGAGCTCACGGTGCCTGTGTTGTCCATTAGAGATTGAATTGTTGTTTAGACATTATATAAAGTTACCTGATAGACAATGGCGGACCTGGCCAAATTTCGATCTGCTGCGGTTCAGACTGCAAAAGAGTTAGGATTAGATGGGCAAGTTATGGTTGCCTATGTTACTACGGAATGTGACAAATTTATTGAACGCGAAGAAAGAAGGTTTGAAGCCGAAAGAAAGTTAGAGGCTGACAGGGAAATTAAGAAGTTACAATTTGAAGCTGAGGCTGAGACTAAGAGGTTGCAGATTGAGGCTGAGGCTAAGAAATTGGAGGCAGAAAGAGAAGACAGAAGATTGGCTGCAGAAAGGGAAGACAAAAGATTAGCTGCAGAAAGGGAAGAGAAGAAATTAGCTGCAGAAGAGAGGAAATTAGCTGCAGAAAGGGAAGCAGAAGATAAAAGATTACAAAGGGAACATGAGTTACGACTAAGGGAGTTTGAGTTTCAAGGCCATGCTCCTGAAAATGGTGCCAGTCCCTTTGCCTCTGATGCTACGGTTACTCAGGGAGCCTCAACCTCAGCTATGAATTTTCATTTAGATCATTTTGTTGAGAAAGACGATGATATAGAGAGCTACCTAAATAGGTACGAACTATTAGCTACCACGTATGGGTTAGAGAGAGAAAGGTGGAGCTTAAAGTTATCTCAGGGACTTCGTGGGGCAGCTTATGAAGTTTTTGCAAAAAATGAGCAGAGGTGATCAGGAAAATTATGACATGCTAAAGCAGGCTCTTTTGTTAAGGTATGAAAAGAATGCAGAATTTTATAGAAAAAAAATTAGGAATGCTAAACTACTGTCAGGTGAAACCTATCACCAGTTCTCTGCACGAATAGAGACATACTTGGAGAAATGGACTTCTCATGGGAAAACCCAAGATCTTAAGGAAATGGTCCTTATAGAGCAATTAAGAGAGTCCATGGCTCCAGACCTGAGAAAGTTTCTCATGGAACAAGGTGCAGAGAGGCTGGATGAGTTGCTAAATGTTGCTGAAAGGTATCAAGCAGCTCAAGCAGAGGTAACAGGTAATAAAAAGAAACAGGTGGACAACTTTAGGGCACCACAGAACTTTAATAAATTTGATCCTAAGGATCAAAATAAAGGTAAGCACCAATTTGATAGGCCACGGTATGAAAATAAAAATAAATTCCCACAATTCGATGAAAGGAAATATGATGAAAGAAAATCTTTCAACCAAGGAAAACGGTGGTGTAAAAATTGTCAGATGGACAATCATGACACTGACCGTTGCAGAAGGAAACCTGTGTATATGGCAACCCTTCAGGTCAGGTCGACCTCAAGACAGGAGGAGGATATTATGTTAGATACCACTCAGAAGAGATGAGGAAGGCACAGGCTGGGGATAAAACACTCAAGCCTTGTTTCAGAAAATTGTCAACTTGTCATACAACTCCAGGCAAGGGAGATTTTTACATGAAAAACAAGTTGATGTATAGGAAGACTGGAACTAGATCCCATGGTCACGGACAGCTGGTTCTTCCAAAAAGATACAGGACAGAATTAATAAGGAGCCTACATGTGAAACCAGATGGGGACCATGAGAAGATAGGTACCATCATTCAAAAGGTGGCTCACAATTATTATTGGCCCAAAGCAAGATGGGACATTGAGAATTTGTAGAAAGGTGTAGCATAGCACATGAGGGAACACCCACAAGTGGGAACATGGATCAGGACCTGGACACGCCCCGGGGCAAAATCAGGCCTGGTAATAAAAAGAAAAATAGATTTGATAAAGTGGACCAAATGGAATGGGAAGCCCCTTTTCACGGACAAGCTTCACTTAACTGTTTTACAATGGCCACTATGCGGAGAGTGCAAAAGGATGTCTTACCCCAGGATAAGCCGAAAATCCCTCAATCGGACTTAAACAAACTGGAGGAAGAGGATGTAGAGAGGAAATCTCTCATCAAGAATTTTAAGTGGGGAGACAGCCCCAAAAGAAAATTGGTAGCGGTCGTTTTGTGAATGATAATTCTGGGAGGAAAAATCATCACTATAAAGCTTCGAGTGGAAGAGACCATACCGGTGCATGGACAAATAGGTCCACACAATTAAAGGTCCATATGTAGCTTTGTTAAGAACGTGGACTGATGAAAAGGCAGAGGAAAACATTACATCTTCATACCAGTATGTGATGAGCTGACCACTCGGTTAAAAACTGGCTGGAAACTTGCCAATGAAAATTTGAAACAAGCCAGGAAGAAACATGCTGCCTATTATAACAGGAAGGCGAAAGACAGAGATTTGGCTGTGGGAGAGAAGGTACTGCTTCTTTTGCCTGAGAGTCAGAATAAGTTACAAATTGGATGGCAGGGTCCATATACAGTTCTAGAGAAGGTGTCTAGAACAAATTATAAGATAGATAAGAAGGGGAAAGAAAAAAATCTATCATGTGAATCTCCTGAAGAAATATTTGGAAAGAGAACATCAGGAAGAGACACACTTGTTGACCTTGTCCATCGCCATGGAGATGAAAAAGGAACCACTTTCATCATTTGAATATCCATTACACCCCTGTGAGACAGCAGCACAGGTGAAAATCAGTACACATTTAACGAAAACTCAGAAAGAGAGAGTGCAACAGGTCTAAATAATCATGCAGAGGTGTTAACAGACCGACCAGGGCATACAAACCTATTGGAATATGATATGAAACTAATAGACTCCACACCTGTCTGTATGAAACCATATTCTATTCCGTTTGCTAAGGAGAAAGCTTTGAAGGAAGAGATAGATTATCTATTGAAGGAAGGAATTATTTCGCACAGTGAGTCTTCGTATAGTTCCGGTGTTGTACTCTTAAGGAAGCCCTCTGGAGAACATAGACTCTGTATAGATTACAGGAGACTGAATGCTATTACAGAAGGACAGGTGGATCCATTGCCGGATACAAATCAGCTGTTTGCCAGACTAAATAAAGCTAAATATTTCTCAAAAGTGGATCTGAGTAAAGGATACTATCAGATTCCAGTAAAGCCTGAGGTTAGACCATACCTAGCTTTTAGTACCTCAGAAGGACACTATGAGGTTTAATAGATTGCCATTTGGATTGAAGAATGCGCCCTAGTGTCTTCTCTAGAATGATGAGAAAATTATTGGATCCTCTGAATAATCCCTGTATAACAAATTTTATGGATGATATCCTTATAGCAACAGAAACATTTGAGGAACACATTGACTCTCTGAACATGCTGTTTACTCGACTTAGGGAGGCAAATTTAACAGCCCGACCAACCAAATGTTGCGTTGGATGTAAAGAATTGGAATTTTTTGGGACACACAGTTTATCAGGGAAATATGACCCCTGACCCAAAGAATTTAGAAAAACTACAGAAAGCCCCGAGACCACAAACCAAGAAGGACGTGAGATCCTTTGTCTCATTATGTGGTTTCTACCAGAAGTATATCAAAAACTTTAATTCCATATGTGCACCTTTAACGGAATTGACACGTAAAGGACATCCAGATCGCATTACATGGACACCACAATGTGAAATGACTTACCAAGAATTGAAGGAAAAGCTCACAAGTAAACCCATTTTGAAATTACCTGACTTAAGTCAAGAATTCATAGTAAGGACGGATGCAAGTAATATTGGGTTAGGTCCAACTTTACTACAGAAATCAGATGCATTGGATGGGGAATTAAGCCCAGTGGCATATGCTAGCAGAAAGTTGAATAAAGCTGAAATCAACTACTCAACTAGCGAAAAAGAATGTCTTGCAGTAATATGGGCAATAAAGAAAATCAATATTTATCTATATGGGAAGGCATTTAAGTTGCAAACAGATCACAAACCTTTATCGTTTTTAGCACAGGCTAAGCATGAGAACTCTAGGTTACTCCGATGGTCTTTGCTTCTGGCTCCATATAATTTTAGCATTGAGTATATATCTGGAAAAACCAATCTGGGAGCGGATTTTTTAAGCCGCCATCCGTGTGATGAGAATCACCGTAAACCCCAGAAATAATAATAAATTTCTCTATGTGTATATAGAATAAAGGACTGACATATAATGTCTGTTTTAAGAGGGGAGGTGTCATGGAATATTCTAATCCACATATATAAATTATTAGGTAAATATGAAGCCTAACAAATAAAAGTAATAAAGAAAAGAGCAATGGAAAAATAACAGTGCTGTCACAAAGAATGTACTCGAAATCCCCCTTGTTTTCTGCTACGTCTGCAAATTGTAATGCTTTCACGTTGATATAAAAGCTTACTGTATTATTACCCGCTTTCTTCAATGAAACGTGTGCTGTATTTCTTGGAAAAAGCATTGAGAGGCCCTGCGTAATGACCTAAATTAATCCTAACATTAATTATATTACGTTACCAAAACGAACGAACAGATGGACAAAAGGATAAAGAGAGAGGGGAGGGCTGAAAATCAGGAACGCATGCAACACGCGTCGCGCGATACACAAATGCTGCCATCACGCGTGTAAGTCTACATGCACTAATTTTTTTTCAGACGGACAGTGATAAAATACACTACCCTTTCCCAGAGTTAGGTTTATAAATCATAAAAAACGCTTATTAGGAAAGACAACATTAGATGGGTTTACGGGTGAAAACATAACAGTACCCAGACAGCACATCTTCGAAACAGGAGGTAGAAGAAATTGCATATTTTGAACGCAGCCACGTAGCTCCTTTAAATTAGTATTTTTGGGTTCCTTAGGGCTTGCTGACAAAGAATATGTAAAACGTTACGCAAATAGTCCAGGAATTAATAAATTATACCCAAAATAAAATATTGGGGATGCCTGACAGCATGAAATCATTTCTGCTCATAAAATTTTTTTATAACATGTTTGAAAAAACCTTGCGTTACAGAAATAGCCTACCATGTAAACTCCCCATTGATTGGAGCGCAACAAATGAAAGCCTAACCACGATTGGTCGGACTATAAATACTATCTTCGTTGTTAGGGGAAACGGGGAAAGGTAACATTTTTTCAAACACTTGTCGAAACGGGGCTCATTGGTCAGACTCGCTGATATACACACTTGGAAGCGTTAGTTCGAAACCACTTGTTTAAATAAGCTTGATAAAGCATCAGTGCGTTGAAGCCAGCTTATATTTTGCTAAATAAAAGCCTGGAAGATAAGCAGATGGGAATTTGTGCCAGTTTGTGCCAGAATTCATTGCTAATCAACGTATCTGTGTTTATTCGTATGAATTGTGGTAAGCTTGAACCATTCAATATCTTTTAATGAAAATTGAATGTAAATTGTTGATTTATGCCTGTATATATATGTGTAGTTCAGTGGCAAACAGGAGATAAAGCCTATAATGCTCCAGCCTGAACAGAGGGTGTCGGAGAAAAGTCAAACGGCATGGAATGGCCAAACAGTACACTGACACCTGGATGATTGACTAGAAAGAAATAATGCTGGAATTGCAGAGGCGTAGTAACCATTAAGAAGGGTAATACTGGAATAAAGTATTTCAAATGAAGCTGACAGTTGGCCTAATGCTCTGAACTCAATGTTTGTGCTGTGTTGTGATCAGTGTAACAAGAGAGTTTAAGTTAGTTATGAAGTAGAAGGTACATCCTTCTTGATTTCAGGGACAGTGGTCTTGATGGTACTGAGCAGCACCTGGTCAGAGCTTTGCTGAATCCAGTGTCGGACAGCATACTCCTTGGTCTTTTTAGCTATCAGTGAGGTGTCTCCTGAGCCCAGAGGAGAATTCGAGCAGAGGAGTCCTTTCCTGCCGCCATCACGCCAGATAAGCGAATTGGCCAGCTGAGCTCAACATTATATCCCCTCATCTTGAAATGACTTAGTAAAAATAATATTAAGAGGGGAAATTAATTGTCTTAATATCAGGAACTGAGAACATCTCCAATACTAATTTCCTTAAGACAAACTATTGAAGTCATGATGACAACTACCAACAGAGCTTGAACAAAACCAAACCAGTATTACCTCATACTACTATTACACAACTGACACACATTGTGATTCCTGGTTCCTTTGTATTTGAATCAGGACACATACACATTTATGACAGTAATGAATACATATTGTTAATTGAAAAGTTACGAGTGACTTCTTTAAGATATTCTCATAGAGTGTTATATGTATGTGAGTGTCACAGTGTTGTTAAGAGTAGTGGATTAAATTAAATTGTTTATCTGTCTGTTGTTGTGACTTACACTTCACCATACTCATACCCTAGACACATAACGTAGCATCACACTATTCCAGAATAATTCTGACTGAGATATATAGATATGTGGTAGCAAGTAAGGTTATCTATAATACACTACTCTTAATAGATATAGATACCTTCACAGCTGATCTCAGTCAGTACACTAAGTTCCCTATAAGTATTTATAACATCCCACTTCACCACACCAACCTTGCTTTCCCCTACACAATTCTGCCTTTAAAGTTATTTTTAGCCACAATTCACCATCCCACCCCGTCTCTTCATTCCACTAGATTTTAGCACTTGCGTCTTTCAAGGCCACAACTTTTTTTGAAAATTAGTGACAGGTTTTATCTCACTGCAGACGTTCGCTGCTATGAACAACACAGTCTTTTGTCAATATCTTTCGTATTATCTGTCCGTCTGTATAAATGAAAACATATTATTTCACTGCTCAAGATAGGCCATCCGGCCAGCTAGGTTTTATATTCCTAACATTATTATTAAGAAAAGTGACTTTTCAAATATTTTCTAGAATTTTCTGGAACGCGCTCATCACTGCATTCAAATAAACGGGCTAAGTTATAGCAAAAGCGTCCAATAAATGACTGTGGCGTATAATATCCAAGGTCCCTTTTGTCGATTTCTTTACTTTATGTCAACTTGGGGACGTGACTTTTTCCTCCATTCCCCACCAATTTGCGTCCTTTTACCTCGCTAGTTTCAAGCACGCGTTCAGTCAGATTTTTCCTTTTGATCGTTTTGCCTTCAAGTCCAACAATTTAATTTCCATGGCGGGTGATGACCCGCGGCGTGGGCGATCATGTATTCTAGCAGCTTACGCATTAGTTTTTATCCCTACGTTGTATCATTGGAGATATTTTAACGTTGTATCATTGTTAATTTTGTGACAATGATCCACGTAGCGGACGACCGCCTACCTCGATAAACAATGAAAACATTGAGCGTGTTCGGAACGTTGTTCGTGTTGACAGAAGCCTTAGTGTAGAGAAAATAGCCCCAGAATTTGGATTATCACTTGGAAGTTTCCACAGCATTCTCCACAATGAACTGCACATGCACATGGTTCCCAAAATGTTATCTCCTGAACAGAAAGAAACGAAATTGACACTGGCAGAAGACATAATCACTGTGGCTGATCTATATCAATTTTCTCAACAACATAATCACAGGAGACGAGACGTGGTGTTTTTTGTACGATCCTCAGACAAAACGTCAGTCCTCTGAATGGAAATCACCCTCATCTCCCCGGACACAGAAATTTCGTTTGAACAAGAGCAAAGGAAAAGTTATGTTGGAAGTTTTTTTTTTCCCCAGGGTATTCTCTACCATGAATTCATTCCTGAAGGCCGAACGGTTAACAAGGAAATGTACGTTGATATCCTCCACCGTCTACGAGATGCAATCAGAAGGAAACGCCCAGCAAAATGGAGAACAAACAGTTGAGTTCTGCTGCATAACAATGCGCCAGCACATCGATCCCTACTGGTGTAGCAGTACCTCGCAACGCACAATGTGACTGCCCTGGAACATCCTCCATATTCTCCCGACCTGGCACCGCCTGATTTTTTCTCTGAAAGGGCAGAGATTCAAGGATGCTGAGGACGTTATCACCGATGCGACAAAGCAGCTGAGAGAGGTGTCAAAGAAAGGGTTCCAGGAATGTTTCCAACAGCTGTATGGACGTTGGTAAAAGTCTGTATTTGCCGAAGGGAACTATTTTGAAGGATATGTAGTGTAAATAATAGTATTGTTACTTATTTCTATACAATACACATATTCCGGGAACTTTTTGAAGCTACCTCATGAATGCTTTGAAGGCCAGTACGTGACATCATATTGACATTTGTCACTTTGTCCTTCTACGTAATATCAAGGAACTGGCGTAGACACGGTAGATGAAAGGTATTGAGTCTTCTTTCTTGCTTAGCATAGGCGTATCAGGTCTCGCTGCCATATAGAAGCGTGCTGGTGACGCAGGCACTATATACCGCAACTTTGGTCTTCATTGTGAGTTTGGAGCGTTGCCAATGCGGCTGTCAATGTCTGTGTCCAGAGAGAGTTTCTCCATAACCAGCGAAAAGGGAAATGAATGAATGAACATAAGGGATGTCGCTTAGGGAAAATATTGTACTAAACTTGTTTGTCTGTTTTTTATCTGAACGCCTTCAAAAACTCTTCTTCCTCTACATTCGTTTTGTCAAAGTAAAACTTTTTTTTTCAAGTTAAAAAACACAAAAAAAACTATTTAAACAAATGCTATGATCGCCTTCATGTTTAGAAAATATTAGATGTTAAATCATCATGAGGTGTTAACATTCTAACACTTCTCTTAGGCACCTGGTCTTGCTTCTAGCGTTCTAAAAATGAGTCTTCCTAATTGAATGTTATTTTTGTTATTACATTTTAAACCGTCATCATAAGAAAGGGAATCTGTCACCTGTTTAACTGTACGCAATTGCGTACATATTTGTGTGTATGAACGTTGTTCCCCCAACATTTTCAATTTTCATGCTTATCAAACAAGGCTAATGAGGACATATGTGAGAAAGGAAGAGAAAGGGGAAAATGAAGTACGTTTTTGAAGCAGAGAGTAAATTACGGTGTAACACAATAAAAAATACACGTGTCAAATATTACACCCTGCAGTTAACACGTCCTTCGCTGTTTGTTTAAAGGCCGGCGGTGCTAGACCGGCGGTTTGTGCTCCCTCTAGAAAATTAGTTCATTACATGAACGGCCTGCGTATTAGCTGACAGTTTGACACAGAGGGACATGACGGGGGCAAAAGGTCGGGGGATGGGAAAGAGAGAGCTCATCAAACGAGTTACGTTTTGGAATGAAAGTTTATATTTTTAGGAAACACGTGTACACGTACTTTATGAGACAGGGAGACAGACATACAGACAGACATACAGACAGATAGACAGACATATAACGGGCAGACACACACACACATATGATCAAAGCGACATACGGGCTGACAGACAGATAGACAGAAAGACATGAATATAGACATACATATAGACAGACATACATACAGTCAGTCAGACGGATATATATATATATATATATATATATATATATATATATATATATATATATATATATATATTATATATATATATATATATATATATATATATATATATATATATATATATATATATATATATATATAGACAAGACATACACGTAGACAGACATACATATAGATCGACATATAGAATGACTGCAATATAGACAGACATACATATAAACAGACAGACATATAAACAGACATACATAGACGGACAGATACGCAACAGTCGGGCACACACAAAGATAGATAGATAGATAGATAGACAGATAGATAGACGGACGGACGGACAGACAGACAGACAGGATAAGGTAGGATAGGATAAGGTAGGATAGGATAAGATTGATTGATTGATTGGTGGATGGGTGGATGGATGGATTGGATGGGATGGGATGGGATGGGATGAGATGAGATTAATGATAGATAGATCGATGGATGGATGGATGGTGGCGTACATTTTTAGATAGGTATAGAGATTTATTTGGTCCCGTCTGAGTAGAGTAGAAGGTGGGGGTATATATATATATATATATATATATATATATATATATATATATATATATATATATATATATATATATATATATCTATATATATATATATATATATATATATATATATATATATATATATATATGAGAAAAAAAGGTGTTAGAATAGATTCCACGAGTGAATAGATTAAGGCGAAGATCCGTCTCTGGAATGAGTGGTTTCTCTAGTCCAGCCTATCTATACGACTATCTTTAGAAGAAGACGATTAAACCTCCCTATAAGTAAAATTATAAGTTTACTAATCACACACACACACAATTTTATGTGACAACAAGACACTCAAACGTGAAAACTATGGTAAATGGATATGGGTCTGACCAACACACTAAATTAAATTTTGTTTAGTTTATTATCACTTAAACTTTACAACATCCAACATATAGAAATCAATATAATCAAGTTTTACAGACATGAAAATAACCCAATAAGTGCCCTCCCCCCTATTGAGAAAAAATCCCAAAAGAAGTTAATAACCCAAAAGGTCAAGGATTAACACTAGGGTATGGAATAACAAGCAGGTTTCAGGCCGAAACGATCATGTATTGATCAAATATTCACACTAAGAACAATTATAGAAGAATCAGTTGAAATGCAATCACCACTTATTATCACCTTCGTCGATTTTCAAAAAAGCCTTTGATAGTCTACACCGCCCATCATTGTGGAAGTTACTTACAATCTATGGTTTTCCAACAAAATATGTGAGTATAATCAAAGCGCTATATGACAATGCAAGATGTTGTGTTAGAACAAATAAAGGGAATACAGAATGGTTTACAGTAGAAACAGGGGTGAAACAAGGCTTTATTATGTCACCATTACTTTTTGGAATAGCTATTGATTGGGTTATGAAAAACTATACCCACAACGAACAATTAGGTATAAAATGGACAGATGGAAAGTCCCTGGAAGACCTTGATTTTGCAGATGATTTGGCATTCTTAAGTCCAACACCCAGACAGGCTCAAGAAGCAGTAAATAATCTGTGTCATCTCTCGGTTAAAATAGGTCTCCAAATAAATGCCTCTAAAACTAAAGTTATGAACTTTTCTAACGAAACCTTCGATATCATCCTGAACGGGGAAAAACTACAGAAAGTTGAAAGTTTCAATTATTTAGGCAGTAAAATGACTCAGGATGGTGACTGTCGTGGTTGAGTAAAGTGTAGAGTATTTGTCGAGTTGGACAATAGTAGTGAAATCGACAAGGGATAGTGGACTGACAGAGCTATAGATTACACACACAGAAAGGTGTAAATAGGAGATGGACTTGAGACAACCTGGAAGAAGATTTATCAAAGTGATCTCTCTCTCCAAGCCTCAACTCACTTTTACTGTCTAAACACCTCCTGCTCTCACTCTTTTCTCTTATCAAACATAGAGATTATAGTAAAGAGCTAAAACCAGTTTAATTATGGATGGAAGGGTCATGAACAGCGCGTTAATAAAGGTGTAAACTTTATTAAATGAAGAAGCATGTATGAAAATAATGCATTTCATCACCAACAACATAAAATTACATCAATACTCAAAATAATCATCAATAGTCATCAATAATCATCAATAACTACAATACTGCAAATACACACCCACAAACACACACACCACCAACACTCATAAAACCTGTAGAACACGGAGAGATAAATAAATCGAGTGTCAGTCCGTCCGCTTTCGGGGACCAGATAAAATAGCTCCAGTAAGTGGTTTTTTCGTACATATCCTCCATGGGTGATGGAATTAACCTGAATAACATCACTGTATAGGCGCTATCGTTGGTGACTCATCCCTACTGGCGCGAGGTGGGCTGGAAGACTCTCTTTACCTCCGTTTTTTCACATGAATAAACTGCGTGTCAGCCTGTCCGCTTTCCTGGGACCAGAAGCTAGCTCCAGAAAGTGTCTTACAGGTAAATATCCTTCAAGATGAATGAAGTGAAATACCAAACTTTCCTTGTTGGTGCTATACTTTGGTGACCTTAAATGCGTGAGGGAAAACTGGAAGACGCTGTTTATCTCCTGCTGACCAATTAAACGAACTGAGCGACAGCCTGTCCGCTTTCGTGGGACCAAATGTGCTAGCTCCAGAAAGTGTCTTACGTGCATATATCCTTTAAGATGATTTGAATAGACTGCATAACTTTCCTTGTAGGTGCTATACGTTGGTGACCGCTACTTGCGTGAGGGGGGCTGGAACTCTGTCCATAGATGGCTGCTCATACGTGCCAGGTTTTAAGTATCCAGAAAACACACCCAAGGCGAGGTTACTTGAGGACAAACGGTCCCATGCGCTCTCATCCGGCGCTTGACTCTGCTTGGCATTAAATCCGGTTTGGGCGGGTTTGACTGTGGTTTGACTGACTGCCCCGTTTAGGCACACAAAGGCGGGTGATATGAAATTCTGCTATAGACGCTGGGCTGATTGATATGCTGTAAGCCGCCATGCTCTGACTGGCAATCAAGAGGCGAGTAAGGAACTACTACTGCATCAGATGATTCTCCAGGATTTAGCGTGGGCTCGTGGCACTGCGTGAGCTTAACTTGGCGTTGACAAAAGGGGTTTTGATTCAGGAACGGGGGTTGACGACTCGTGACGCTAGCGGTATTCAGAAACCCTCTAGATCGAAGAGAATATGACGTTCTTCGCCTGACTGGAGTCTGCTCTAGCGATTCGGTCTCCCTGAAACTGAGACCCAAAAAGGACACCCTTTACCTCAAGCAACAACAAAATCAATCTAATGTTTTATAACCTAGTCATGCTCCGCTCCTTCCATTCTATCAATTATAGCATGTGCTCGCATAGGCTTAATATCTTTTGCACACCCATGTACCTGTCATTAAATGTTCTGACAGCAAAATCTCCATCTTCTTTCCCAATCTCAACATACAGGAAACCTAACCTTGTAGTTACAGTTAAATGAATATGCTTATTCATCTTACAACATTAAATGAATTTACATAAACAGATTACAGCATTTGACATTACACAAATAAATCGTATGTCCCCTTGGGGAAATATATTAGCATTCCACAAAATGAGTACATAGAAAATGCAATGTTCTTGCTATAATAATACAGTTGTGGCTGAATCATAAGATATAATTATATCTATGCCTGGTGACTGCTTTCTGTGAAAGTTATAGACTAGTGCCTAGCCACACAAGTAAGCATAAAATGCTTCTCCCTTGCCACTAGAAATATCTATCAAAAAGGAATAAGTGACTTTCTCCTATAATTCAGTGTTAAGTGAATGATCCACAACTCTGACATTATCTTACAGAAATGACAGTTAATTAGCCTATTCTTAACCCATGATAAGCATCTGTAGACTGATTCTACGCCTAGTATCTGTTATTGTAAGTTTATCATTTCCCATTATAAACCGTAACAGTTTAAGCACCGCTTAACTAAGGCCGTAGACAGCGCTACATTTTATAGATTACAAAGGACGCTCCCCCCCCCCCCCCCCGGACACCTGGCCTGCATATTTCTACAGATGTATCGGCGTAATGCGTAATTAAGAGAGTAAGACAAAGGTTATTCTAGAGACATCAGAAGTCAACAACCGCAAGAAAGTTCCTTCAGGTAGAGAAATGCATAATATTATGAGAGCTAATGCGTTCTAACGGGCAAAAACCCAGAGACTGACCGCGATAGTTATCTCCCCCTGAAACAGATCAAACTCGTTACCCAGGCCTCAAAGGGTACCAGCCGCTCGTGATCAAAGACTAGAGCGACCAGAGAAATTCCCCCTGTTCGGACCACAGGTGCGTTTAGATAACATTACGTTATATGACGGTCTGCTGGTCCAGTGAGAATTTCTACTCTGAAAGCCAGCCGAACGTAACCAACCGTTGGGTGGGGTTTGAAAAGGTGAAAAAAGATAGAAAAGAAAAATACAAATGTCTAGGAAAACAGAACATTAAAAGAGTTAATAACATATGGAACGAAATGGTAAAATAAATTAATAGTTAATAGTCACTGTGACAGTGACACAACAAGAGAATTTCATACTAGAATTGCTTTGACAGCTAGCGCCTTCAATAGATTATCTAACATTTGGAAATTACGATCACTGAATATACATACCAAGCTTCGTCTGTTTAATTCAAATGTTATCTCAGTGTTAACATACGGCTGTGAAAGTTGGAAAATAACAAAATCATTGGAGAACAAGCTGAATACATTCGAGAACAAATGTCTTAGAAAACTCATGAACATCAGTTGGAAAGAATTCAAGACTAATCGACAAATAAGAGAAGACTCTAAGCAGAAATATGTCTCCGACTGTAAAAGGAAAAGACGATGGTCATATATCGGTCATGTCCTACGAATGCAAAACAACAGAATACCACTGCAGGCGCTCACTTGGGTTCCTGAGGGTAAGAGGAAAAAAGGAAGACCAAAAGAAACACTTAGAAGAACAATAATAAGAGAAGGAAGAACGTTGGGCCTAAATAATGTGCAAGAGTTAAGAGGAGTGGCGTCACAACGAACAACCCGGAGAACACTAGTTTCTGCCTTATGCGCCGTGTTTGGCGCTTAAAGAATTTATTATTATTATTATGGAACAGACAGTAAAGAAAAGAACAAAGTTCCCACTTAATCTATCCAATAAAATAATCAGGTTAACGAAATAAAAAAAAGAAGTTAGTACAATGATTGTAACAAAGGAAAATATTTTCTCTCTCTCTGTCTCTCACTCTGTCACCTGTGGCCACAAACAATCTTGCTTACCTAATAAATGGTGTAGGTATCCCTTGAAAAATTACAATAGTATGAACCTATAGTGTCAGGTGGGTTGCCCAAATCTGACCCCAGACCATCCTTGGTATCTAATAATAATTACAAGGTGGTCGCCAAAGTTGGTGGTTTAATTTTTCCTGGATGAGTCCTGTGTCACCGCATATAGTTATTGAAGCAAGACGTTCTCGGGACGTTCACAGTTATAAAAAAGAGAAAATAGTTCCTGTATTGTCTAGCCTCTGGGTGCTACGACTGATACCATATGTAAAAACTGAAAATGATGGTAAATCCTATCGGCTGACTGTTATGGTGAGTGCCGATTTTGAAACAGCGTAGTTGTCTGGATGACTCCGTTGCCACGACTGTCAAACGTCAGGAATATATGTTCTTTCGTATGCCCAGTGGGCTGGAAAATTTTGATAAATATTTCTGGGTAATGTACCGTCCAGTTACGATTAATCTTATTGTTTCTATCGATGTCTCTCTGAATGAAAAAAGAGGACCAAACAGGTCCAAAAATTGAAGACCGAAGATAATAACAATTTTACTGGTACTATTAGACCGCTGGCCGCTGGTTTTGATCGAGTGCTAGATAAGGAAGAAAGGAACATTTAAAAACTGCTACTAATCTGTCCGTAGGTTTTCCACTAGGGCATGTCGGGAAAAAGGGTATGTGCCCTCCCCCGTTATTGCCTGCACGAAAGAGAACAGCGCACAAAATCCTTTATTCAATTTATCTATACGCGCACTTTAACAAAATCTGCCTGTCACTACTAGCAATTTGTCGGCGTCTGTTGTTTGGTCACATAACATTACTCTAGTCACTTATTTAATTTCACACAATGAAATATAATGCGAATTCTATTCGGTCACTGATCCGTCACACTTAATAATCTCAGTCAGCTAAGCCGTATCTTCTTGTGTAAGGAAACTGGGGTATTGGAAATTACATTACTCTGAACGACTGGCAAGAAATATCTACGCGTTATGGTATTTCACTCATTTTAAACGCTAAGGAATTACAGTGAATTAAATGGTAAACTTAACACATTTTAACACTTAAACACAATTTCTATTATCATAAATCAGAAAATTAAATCCCCACGGGACAATTTAACACATTTAGCGAAGAAATGGTTCTAGTCTGGCGTGATTAGATTAACCGAAATTTCTGAGCGATGACTGATAATTGGTATTGAGGGACGCAGTATATATACAGATTTGAGTGTTATTATCTCGATCTATCTTCAAACAAACAAACCTTTATTTCTACGCGTGTCTGTCTAATTGCCGATAATTGGCGAATCAGCTCGCGTGAGAACTCAGGTAAACGAATCATGGCTCGCTGACTGTTATCTGGCATGTTGCGAAAATAGGTAAACAACTCGTTAGCTCAAGAAAAGAGGAAAAATAGGCGTGGCTTCAAAATGTGAGTCAGACAGACAGCGAAATTTGTGGTTTTTGCGTAGCAAAATTAAAGCACTAAATGGGGATGCAAGGTGGTTGGATTTCTGTAGGATTACTAAGGCTATATTTACATTAATACGTCACAGATGGATAGATAGATAGATAGACAGACAGACAGACAGACAGACAGACAGACAGATAGATAGATAGATAGATAGATAGATAGATAGATAGATAGATAGATAGATAGATAGATAGATAGATAGATAGATAGATAGATAGATAGATAGATAGATAGATAGATAGATAGATAGATAGATAGATTGGATAGATTGAATAGATAGATTGGATAGATAGATTAGATTGGATAGATAGATTAGACGGGATAGATAGATTAGATGGGATAGATAGATTAGACGGGATAGATTAGATGGATAGATTAGATGGATGGATAAATAGATGGATGAATGGATCAATAGATAGATCGATAGATAGATGGATGGATGGATTGGATGGGTGGATTGGATGGATGGATAGATTGTATGTATAGATTGGATAGATAGTTTGGATGGATAGATTGGATGGATACATTGGAAGGGAGGGAGGGACGTCCTCCATAACAGGACAGTTTTGTGATCCTGACATTTCTTCTTCTTCGTACACCCTCATAAATCTGCTTCAACATTTTCAAAGAAAGCTGTAGTCAGATTGAGGCTATTTGCATCTCCACATTTTGTCCATGAAATATACTGGTGACGGCCATGTGTACTTTCTCTCTTCCTCATATATCTTGGGCATCTTTGAAGCAGACGTTCAGCAGTCATTTTATCAGTGCCACATTTACACACACATCGGTAGTTCATATATTTAGCTTCTTGAACAGATGTTACCACAGTCTGTTGTCGCCCGTACGGAGTCTAAAAGTGTCGCTGGTTGTCACCCCTGCTCTGCAGTGGTGGACCAATAATGGCCAAACTCCGAGTAAAAGGATGAGGATGTTTCAAAGGTATCGACCTTCGCTGAAGATTACTCTTGGCAGAGATATAACAAGAAGAATGATGCTTCTATTCCAGGCAGTCTCACATAAATTTATAGAAAGGTAAGTATAACAAGTGTGCCATCTCAATTGTTATAAATTTATTATTCTCCGCTCCTACTGTAAGAACAGGTTTTGACTCGTATTTCATGAGCTCCCAGCTGAAGGTGATTCAGCAAAATAGTAATTTGTATAGCTCTGGGTATATATGTATTTAAAAAAAAAGAGCCATACGGGTGCAGACATAAAATTCACTCAATTAGTGATTAACTCAACTCTAGATTTATATTTACATTTACACCAGGTTTAATAATGAGTTATTTGCTTAACGCACAAGTTTAAAATAAATCAAATTTGATTTTAACAAAACAGTTACCTTTATCATCATAGGATGATAAGGTCGTTTGTAAAAATGGAATCATGAACTGAGCTTGTACTGAGTACTTAGCTCAAAATGGGGTGACCAAGGTTGTCGCTGATTAATAGGTGGGTGTCAGAACCAAATTAACTGTGGATTTATAATAACTTATAATACTTGTAATAAAAGGCTCGCTCCCTAGGAGTACGACCACAACACAATGGCTGACATAAGAAAATCAACACCTTCAACAGGTACTTCCCTTTAATAAATCAGCACACACAATCAGGCCTCACACGGCCAAACAAACGTATGAAAATACGATATAATAATGCCAATGTAACTTGCCTCAATAACAACTCAATCTATCATCATCATATACTACAGTATGTCTTCACTAAACGAACACTGCAATGACTATCGTTCACCATGAACGGCCAAAAACTGTGACAACGGTACATTCAACTCATTGACAACCATAAATCTGCGGTCTGTAGAAAATGCCCACTAGATACTACACAACTCTAGAATTACACGTCATAATCCACTCAAACCGAAATATGGCAAGTACTTATAACAAGAAGTCCATGGCATGCGCTTCACAGCAAGATTGCTGGCAAGGGAAATATATATATCCGTCCTCACTCGGACACTGGCTAGAAAAACTCCTTAACTAGCTTCGTGCCTAATCTTTTCCGCTTCCGCTAGTCACATGACTTAGCTGGTTTAGTTATCCCAATGTTGCCAACTTCAATGTGGCCAGTCTGATTTTTCGTACAGCAGATGCACTGCGAAATCGCGCCGTGACATCCTCTTCCCCCTTAAAAACGTAGTTTTCTTCCATCGGAGGAGCTTCGCCCGACCCCCGTAGGAGTTTGTACGACCATATGCCATCACAGCATCTCCTCATCTGACCCGAGAGTGCCGAAGTTCTTTCCTACCAATATCATCATTGCATTCTCCAAGCTACCCCAAAACACAACATGAGTATGAAGTAAGCTATCCAAGGTTCTGGCAGTCGTGAAAAATGACAACGACTGTCCTCCCCTGGTCATCCAAAACACAATGCATAGTACATTAATATTTACTCTTATATAAGCACCCATAACAGTAGATAATCTCATAAAATAAACAGTCATTTGTAACATGGTCTAGATATACATTACATTCAATTCTATAGTTAATTGCCTTTATGGCGCCATAATACATAAAATAGAAAGCACAACACAGTATCGCATAAACATGATCTCTAAAGTACACACAACATCTGTGACGTGGTTGCAATACTTGCTACCCACTATCACATGTAAACAACTCCTCCGTTCTCCTCATTGCATAACTGACCGCAAAGTCGAAACCTATCCCCTGCTATTGCTGGACTATCAGCAAGTGGTTATGGAGCAACGACATGTGCTTCCACCTGAATGCATCACGCGCAACCCACCTATTCGCGAAAGTAACACGTGCAACCTTGGTATTGTCTCGCAATGACAATACCTCGACGAATCTAACCGGCGCGACCTCATTAAACACTCGTCTGAGTGTGCGCCAACTAGCACTCAGGGGAACATTGCGGACCCAAACCGCGCGGTTACCCGCTATTAGGCCATCAGATATGCCTTTTCTGTTCCTATCCATGTCTCACGGCCCCGGACTATGGGTATTTCCGCGCGCCTGTCGCGACCCCTGTTTCAGATGTGCTTTTTTCTCAGGTGGTGGTACCTTGCCCACTTGATCATCCACCTCGGGACTTTGGTGTTGCTGAGCCTCTGCTTCAGCCAATCCCGTGGCGTTATGCACTCCCCGTACATTGCCGACGATCAAATCGGCGATTGGGTTCTCTGGGACAAACGCGTTCACTCTACCTGTTATGAACGGGGTGTCGACATTAATACATGCCTGGGGGTAAGACTCGACTTTGCCCCCGAACATGGTGCACTTTACCGTTTTGCCTGTGAGGCAGGACTCGTCGATATATGACCGACGCACCCTGACTGTGGTACGTCCGGTGTCCCTCAACACCGAGACTGGTTTCTTCTCCACCACACCTTTGTGGAGAGCCACCTTGTCAGTCTCATGGCCCGCCGACAGACATGGTGCCGCATGCCCGCAGTGTAGCACTATATTCTCGTTCGCATGGAACAGAGGACGACACACCACACAGTCCTCGCTGTTGACTGTGTCCAACACAACCGCGGAATTCGTGTGCTCAATTGAGGTAGGACACTTGTCAGCATAATGATTATTGCCACCACAATTGGAACACATGCACTCCCTTTTTAACTCATCGCGTGGACTCTTGCTGGGGCTTTTAGCTGGTGAAGACCGCGCATCGGAGTCGGAAGATCGACTCTCTGAGGAACCACTCCTCTGCTTGGAATGTTTTGTTTTATACCAAAACCGATCTTCGTCATGAGACTCCTCGAAGCGTACCTGCTTTCGCGTTTGGCGCTCTCCTCCGTCGCTATCACTTTTCCATTGACGGCTGTGCCAGTTTGACCAACCATTCCGATGAGATCGGTGTGGTAAAGTGGGATGATATAAATATTTATAGGGGACTTAATGTACTGACTGAGATCAGCTGTGAAGGTATCTGTATCTAATAAGTGTGGTGTGTTACAGATGACCTTACTTTGCTACCACATTTAGACCTCAGTCAGACTTATTCTGGAATATTGTGATGACTACGTTGAATGTCTAGGGTTATGATAGTGATGAAGTGTATGTTCACAACAACCAACAGACAGATAAACAATTTAATTTAATCCACAATACTTTACAACACTGTGACACTCACATACATAGAACACTCTATAAGACTATCCTAATAAGTCAAGTGTTAACTTTAAAAATATGTATTAATTCCTTTCAATAATAAATATCCTGATTAAACTACAAAGTGAACCAGGAATCACAATCAAATGTAATCACAAGTTGTATGTACACAATTTATAGATAGGATCTTTGTATTGACATATATTATTATTACAATATGTGTGTAAGTTGTGATGTAGTACTATGAGGTAATACTGGCTTTTCAAGCTAGGTTGTTGTTTGTCATCATGACTTCATGTGTTTGTTTCTGGTGGAAATAATATTGGAAAGGTTCACAGTTTCTTTTATTTGAAACAAATAACTGTCCCTCTTGATTTAATGTACAGTCAATTTTAGAGGGGGGTATACACAAGATTGAGCTGCTCTGGCCAACGAAATCTTAACTTCTGTGTGGGCGGCAGGAAACTGACTCCTCTGCTCGCTTGCTTCACCGTTTTCTTGAGAAACAACACTGGTCGATATCTTGACCAAGGAGTATGCTACCAGCCTCTGGATTCAGCAAAACTCAGACCAGGTGCTGCTTTAATACTTTAGTACCACGGTCCCTGAAACAAGAAGGTTGTACCTCCTACTTCAGAACTAATTTATAATCTATTTCCACACTGAAGCACAATACATAACAAACACAGAGTTCAGCGCGGTAGGCCAACTGCTAGCTTCTCATGTAACAATATACACCAGTATTCCTCTCCCTAATGGTTACAACGCCTCTGCAATTCCAGCATTATTTCCTTCTATTCAATAAGATAGGTGTCATAGTACTATTTGGCAATCCCATGCAGTTATACTCCTCTCCGACAAGTTTTGTTCATGGTGGAGCAATATCTAGGCTTTGCCTCATGTTTGTTACTGAACCACACACATACAGACATAAATTATCAATTCACATTCAATTTTCATCAAAAAGATATCAAATATGTCTAGCTTACCACAATTCAAGGAAATATTAAACAAGTACGTTGACTGGCGATGAGTTATGGCACAATTCCGATCTGCCTCTGTCCCAGGCTTTTATTAGAAAAATATGAGCTGGTTCTCAACGCACTTGCTTCTACAAAGTTTATTTTCAAAAAGTGGCACTGAACTGACGCTCCTAATTGACTATATTAAATGGTCTAGCCAATGAGACCATGTTTACAAAAGCATTTGAAAAAATGTACCCTTCCTATCGTTTCCATTAACAACCAAAAAATAGTATTTGCAGTCGACTAATCATGTTTCGCCTTACATATTATTCTAGCCAATCAAATCGGATTTAACGTGGTGGCCTCATTTCCTCTAAAGCAGTGTCCAAACACGCCATTATGAGCAAATATGATCCTGTGTTGTCAGACAACACCACTATAATATTTTGGCTATAATTTGTTAATTATTAGACTATTTGCTTAACACCTAACATATTCTTTGTCAGCAAGTCCTAAGGCACCCAAATATATAAGTTTAATGGAGCTAAGTGGCTGCGTTCAAAATATGTATTTTCTTCTACCACCCGTTCACTTCTATACGATGGGGTGTCTTCTGTACTGTCAGGCTAATGTCAGGATTTCAGACGTAAAACAGTATTGTGTCATGTTTCCTAATAAGCATTAAACATGTTTTTTAAAACCTTACCTCGTATTGGTAGTGTTTTTTGTCACTGTTTATTTGAAAAAAAAAAACAAGCCTGCATGCCTTTCGCGTGGGGTGGCATTAATTTATATCGCGAGGCGACGTGGTAGTATTGCATGCGTTCCTCCGTACATCTCTCTCTCTCTCTCTCTCTCTCTCTCTCTCTCTCTTCTAAGCCCGTCTGTCTTTTCGTTTACGTAGTGCATAAAATGACATTAATGTAATATTAATCTAAGTCATTACGCAGTGTCTCTATCAAGGTTTTCTAAGAAACACAGTAGTTTATATGCACCAGTTTTTACAATTTTAGAAACAGGGGATTTCGTGTTTAACTAGCATACCGTTCCGATGCAGGAACGCCCCTAGGACCGCACACTGTTTCTTTTACCCACTAGCCACTTTAACGTGGCTTTAAACATTTACAATTATGATAGACGAAGTTAGAATGTTTACGACAATCGAAGTTACCTAAATTTCCCATCAGCATGGTTGATCAGGGACGGGCAAGGCTTATCGTAAAAAATGTTGCCTTCTCCTGTCTGCCTCGCCTATGCCTAACTATTTGCCATGGTTGTCGCTGAACTTGCCGACACCAGCAATTAAATCGGCGTCAGATTTAGAAGACCAGACCTCTGGATGGGTTTTGCCCGGATGGGCAAGGGACATAATGTTGACCCCACAGCTGCGACATGGCATCAATGTCCTTCCTCGGTTTTCGTCGTCCTGAAAAAAAAGGCCTACCAACTCCAGTGGGAACATGAGGGATAAAACCACTTTGTCCCCGACCAAGCATCAGTTCCTCAACCCAGGCCATCAAAGTCCTTAGTTATTCTCTCCAACTCAATCCATCTATTGAGTAGAAGCTTTATCTACAGGTATTTCCCTTTAATAAATCAGCACACACAATCAGGCCTCACACGGCCAATCAAAAGTATGAATATACGATATAATAATGCCAATGTAACTTGCCTCAATAACAACTCAATCTATCATCATCATATACTACAGTATGCCTTCACTAAACGAACACTGCAATGACTATCGTTCACCACGAACGGCCAAAAACTGTGACAATGGTACACTCAACTCATTGACAACTATAAATCTGCGGTCTGTAGAAAATGCCCACTAGATACTACACAACTCTAGAATTACACGTCATAATCCACTCAAACCGAAATATGGCAAGTACTTATAACAAGAAGTCCATGGCATGCGCTTCACAGCAAGATTGCTGGCAAGGGAAATATATATATTTCCGTCCTCACTCGGACACTGGCTAGAAAAACTCCTTAACTAGCTTCGTGCCTAATCTTTTCCGCTTCCGCTAGTCACATGACTTAGCTGGTTTAGTTATCCCAATGTTGCCAACTTCAATGTGGCCAGTCTGATTTTTCGTACAGCAGATGCACTGCGAAATCGCGCCGTTACAGTGGGTCACTGCTAATATTCCTTCTCTTCAGGAGTCGAATGTTTTTGCGGCAGCACGTCTCTTGCATCAAGGCCGGGGTAACTGCTCAGGTTACCTAGTCATGTGTTTACAATACCCTTTAGGTGTAGGTGTCTAGCGTCGACTGCTGGCAACTTCTACTAAAAACTGACACGAAACAAATGCCTCTGATAAGTATCGTGTCTTGTGATATAAACATCAGGCCACCTCCGCTTCCCTCCACCATTTCCATCTTCCTTAGAATTTTGCCCGTTATCCCTGGTAATTAAATCTAAACCCACTGAGTCAAATGAAAGTGTTTAAGGTAAACGGAAGACGACAAATGTATTATTCTATACATACATAAATATACATATACAACTTATTTTAAATGGGTATAATAAATATATATCATGATGTTATCATCATCCACTTCCTGCTCCATGTGGACCCCGGAGCTACCTCAGCTGGGAGCTCCTAAAATACCAGACAAAACCTTATCTTATAGAAGATGTGGAGAATGATAAGTTTGTAACAGCTGCCTTAGATGATCCTAGTTGTTATACCTGCTGTTCTGTAAAATTTCTGCGAGACTCCCTGAAATAGAAGCATCACTCTTCTTTTTTATATATTTCCTCTGCTCAATGCCCCATAGTAGTCTTGAAGCAAAGTTGGTACAAAAACACATCCTCATCCATTTACCTCCCAAGTACCACCCCCCTATAAACCTCCACTACTGCAGAGCAGGGGAGATAACCCACGACAGAAAGTTACCTCTCGTTATCTTCTGCTGAGCTGGTAATATGCATCTTTGAAGGACTTTCTTTTTAGGTAGAAACCTTAGTGTAGCTATTTCGCTTATCGTTACTGAAAACTGTCACCTCGGCCAACGAACTCAATGAAGTGTAAGAAGCTTGTCATTTAGATCTGCATTATTTTGGCTCCTCAGCGCTGCAGCTACAGACAACCCATCTGTGAAGAAAGTTTTTTTTTTTGTCTCTGTTCTGTCCTTGATCATTAACACTTCAGCCTCATTTTTGCAAGGCATTTGCCTCTGCTCTGAAGTTACTTGAAACTTTTCCTGTTGCGATTGATAGCTATTTGTGTGTATCATTACCTAGACTCATAAAGATTTCTCTACTATCATTTTCAGTTCCATTAGCTGCTGATCCACCTGTGCATGCATGTGTCCATGTGTTGCTCGGGTAATGTTTTTCTACCTGTTTTATGACAATAGCTCTTCTTTGTGTTTTAGTCTGTCTGTCCTTTCTCTCAATACCCAGGGACGTTGTCCATCATCTCAGGGAAGCGCTGTTGTCTTCAAACAGGCAGGTTGAGTGCAGGGTATACTGGTTTGGTTGTTGATGTGGAATTTATGGGATCTCCTGTCATCTTTGTTGTTGGTGATTTCACAAAGTTGATTTGCTTGAGTCCTCCCTTTCCTAGACCATTTATTTTCTGGTATTCTGGGTGGGACCTTACGAACAAAGACGTTTATACGGGAAAAAAATTATATATATTTATATACATACATACATACATACATACATACATACATACATACATACATACATACATACATACATACATACACACACACATACACACATACACACACACACACATACACATACACACACATACATACATACATACATACTGTTGCGTGGGTGTCACTGGTGTTGGGGTGTCCTTCGTTCGATTACACTAGTCAACAACCAAAATGTACCAGAAATGAAAATAGCTGATCTTAACTAATTTTGGTGTGCTGAAAACGAAAATGACATTAAAAAATGTTGCTTGGCTCTAGTTTTCAAGATATATGCTACTAGTTTATTTAATTATGGTCAATTTATATATATGACGCAACTGTTGTGGGCGATTGCATAATTTTTTCTAATGACCAATAAAAATGTAACTAGAAGTTGATGATGCAATCCTACCTATGATTACATCACCTTTGTGTATAAATATCTTATCTCTGATAAAATTTTGCCATTAGTTAGTGCATTTGTCCTTTTCAAAAGTATCGTAGTTAGAAATGCCTAGGACATGTGTGAACAGTGCTAATAATTTCTGTTATATATGTGGTGAGGTGACATTTCTATCACAAAAAAACGAAATATAACTAAAGTGATTAAGAAGGCGTACAGTTTGTATTTTGGCTGCAGAATAGGAGATCAAGATAAGAGCTGGGCGCCACACATATGCTGCAATACATGTGCAGCACATCTTAAACTGTGGTTGACTGGCAAAAGGCAAGCTATGCCTTTTGCAGTCCCAATGATTTGGAGAGAGCCCACTGATCATCTCAACAACTGTTACTTTTGCATGGTCCCTCCAATTGGGAAAGGCATATCAAAGAAGAAAAAATGGACTCTGGAATATCCAAACATCCCCTCTGCAATACGTCCGGTACCACATGGCGATGACCTACCAGTTCCCAAAGTGCCAGAATCATTTTCAGCTGCTTCCACTGATGAAGAAGAGGACATTGGTGGTCCTGAACCATCAACCTCAAGCGACCCAGATTTTGAGCAAACTACATCCACTAAACCACACTTAATAACCCAAGGTGAACTGAATGATCTTGTAAGAGATCTGAATTTACCGAAGAACAAGGCGGAGCTTTTGGGTTCCAGATTGCAACAGTGGAATCTCCTGGCAGAAGATGTTACAATTTCTGTGTATAATAGAAACCGCCAGAAGCCGCTTATTACATTCTTTTTCAAAGAGGGTGACCTTTCTGCGTGCCACAACATTTCTGGTTTAATGGCAGCCCTCAAAATCAATTACATACCGGAAGAGTGGAGGCTTTTCATTGATTCATCCAAGACGAGTCTTAAAGCTGTTTTGTTGAATAATGGTAATGTGTTACCGTCAATTCCAGTTGGTCACGCAGTTCATATGAAAGAAACTTATGAAAACATTAAGCAGCTTTTGAAGTGTAAAAACTACGATCATATCATCATTGGTCACTTTGCGGTGACTTAAAAGTGGTCGCTCTTTTGCTTGGACTACAGGGTGGATACACCAAGTACTGTTGCTTTTCTCTGTGAGTGGGATAGACGTGCACGAAGTGACCATTACATCAGAAGACATTGGCCAATCAGGCAGTCATTGCAGCCTGGCAGTAAGAAACGTTGAGAAACACCGAGCACTTGTCGACACCAGCAAGATTTTGTTGCCACCTTGCACATTAAGCTGGGTCTCATGAAAAAACTTTGTCAAGGCAATGGAGAAAAAAACAGATGAGGCTTTCAAATACCTCATCAGAAAATTTTCCAAGACTGAGTGAAGCTAAAATAAGAGAGGGAGTATTTGTTGGTCCGCAAATTCGAAAACTTCTTCATGGACGACGAGTTTCTTTGCGTGTTGCATGGCAAGGAAAAAGCAGCATGGCTAGCATTTAAGTCAGTGGTGGACAATTTTCTTGGAAACAACAAATCTGATAATTACAAATGAAATTTAGAAAAATCTCCTTCTGAAGTATAAGAGTTTTGGCTGCAACATGTCTTTGAAAATTCATTTTCTGGATTCTCATCTGGATTTGTTTACGTCAAACTGTGGAGCGGTCAGCGATGAGCATGGTGAACGATTTCACCAGGACATTACTGCTATGGAGACAAGGTATCAAGGCAATTGGAGCCCTTCAATGCTTGCTGATTACTGTTGGACTGTGACAAGAAACACCTCATCGATTGGCTACAAGAAGCAAGCAAAGAGAGCTTGAACAGCGACTGAATAATGACGGAATGGGTTCAAATGTGCCTTTTTAAAACATGATATGTGAACTTTAAATAATGTTTTTATTTTTTCTATCATTTCATGTTGAAATATCAATTAATTGAGTATGTAACCACAATTTTTATAATGCTAAAGTAGAAAGACTAGCTGTTCACCCCAGAGAATTAAACAAGCATACATTATTTGTATTACTGTAATGTAAATTCATCATTTAAAAAAAAAACCAGAGCCAATTGGTCAATTTCATTATGATATTTGAAATCAGCATGTCAAAATCAATAAGAAATGGTATATTTAATTTCTGGTACAAATAACTTTTGAAATTTGTTTAGTTTAGCTTGTATGCTTGCTTATCTATCATTATCTCAGTTGAGGTCGACACAAAGTTTTGTTGTTGATTAATAAGTGTCCAAGCAAACCTCGGTTCCGTACGAACTGATTCATTATTAATATAAACTTCCTATAAAGAAGAGTTCATCAGGTCAAAGGACAATCAACAATGCAAGTTGAAGCAATCAAACGTAATCAAAGTAATGTGGGTAAGTCTTCGATTAGAGTCCAATATTTATTACAAGTTGACGCACGAAGACAGTTCACATAGGTATACATTCATATATAGTTCATTAGAAATTACGTGCATAATATTCAGGTCCGTCCGTGTCAATATAATGTGTCAGATGAACGTCATGGCTTTGTACATGCGCTGCTGTAGTCAGACAGCCAGAAATGAGCGCATGAGTTCTTGACAGCTACAAATTGAATCATAATACGATTCTCCTTCCATCATTTTATTTACTTAATAAATCTCATACTTTATCTTAATATCTGAACTGACCCTGAGTTCTATATTGAATTCATATATCGGCTATATACTAAGCCTCTCCTTGGAAGAAATACAAGACACGACTTCTCTGCTTGGCGGACAGCATAAAAGGGGTAATGTAACCAAGTCACCAAGCGTGACCTTCCCAACGCGAATACGTCATAATCTTAGCATATATTTCGCGTTCAGTAGTCCATAAAATATCGACATATTCTATTAATGTTAGTGACCCCAAACGTTGCGCACTGCTAAACCCCAGCAGACGCCGTCATTTAAAATAACACCGTAACAGATTTCCTGTCCGACGGGGGAAAAAAATCTATTAGATATATATTTTTTTCTTTTTTAAACTATTTTAATCAAATTATCAAAAATTTAACAAAACCCGACGTATGGCCTACGATGTTCTATCTAGAACAGTGTCGCGGTCATGTCAGTAATATCTTATAATAAAATCAACGTCATATCATAAATTAACTAAAGAAATGTCACTGTCATTAATTAATTAACTAATTAATTTGATGTCTGTATTGACTAACTAATAATGTGAGGTGTTATTAAAATTATTCTAAGTAAAATTAAAAATAATTAATTATAATATGTACGTATGGTATTAACTAATTAATATCTAATTAAAGAAAATGAGAAGTAGTATCAGTAAAAAAAAAAAAAAAATTGAGAAGTACGGACAATTAAAACTAAATATTAAAGTATACATGAAATTAGTACTGTGTGTTAAAATGACGTATGAGGATAGATACCTAATTAAATTAACGCAATCAGAAAGAAAAGAACAGAAAAAATTCATACATTTTAAGTAGACATATGAAATATCATAATCTAATATCTATCACCTTAATAATTAAACTATTTAAAAGGTTTAATTGGTGTGATATTCTTTTGTTTCATCTTTTCTTAGTATATATTTTTTTTTATTTCATCACACTTCAAATTTATTTTATTATATATTAATTTAATAACTAGCAAATTTAACAATATCGGACATGAAGATCCAATCGTCGTTACATCCTATTGACTTGTATGAAAGTTCTTTAAGAAACAATGTTCATCTTATCCAATTCTGATATGATGATCCAACCGTCGTTAATTCTTTTAATGAAATTTTGAACGTAATTTGAATAAGTCATTGCAGTTTATGTATCATCACGGTATCTGTCCATTCTTTATCAGAAATTGTTTCTTTTACTACTTTGCAATAGAAATGAGTGTGATACGCAAAAAATCCAAGTGAAAGTCCAAATTTTCAACCGATCTGTAAAACTTGATACTTCGATCACAACAGTTCATTGTGTAGGTTCTTCATCGAGGTAGGATGTCCATATGAAGTATTATATATTCTTACGTAGCATTAATAATGTTCATTTCAAATGTAATGCTTGATTAGTCTGTAAATTGTTTTCTTGAAATACCAATAGTCATTCAGAATCCGTAGGATGTCTTGATTAAAGTATCGGCCATTATGTTCTCAGTTCCTGGTATCGACTCTATTTCGAAATCATAGGGTTGCAGCGCAATGGCGAATCGTGCAAGCTTTGGACTTTTATGGTAAACATTGAACGCTGGAATGACGCAACAGACTTTTGTCCCGTCTGTATTAGAAATGGTGATCCAAGTAGGAACTTTTCAAGTTTGGTAATTGCCCAGATCACGGCTAGTAACTCTCTGTCCACTGTCGAGTATTTAGTTTCAGGAGTTTTTAGCTTGCGTGAGATGTATAATACAGGATGAAGGATATCATCGTGATATTGGAGTAGACAAGCCCCGAGTCCGTAATCACTCGCATCTGCACGGCGGACAAACTTTTTAGACGCATCTGGTAATCTTAATACCGGTGGGCATGAAAAAATCCTTACTATACTCCCAAAATTTCTGTCACATTCGTCTGTCCAATTTATCCGTAAAGGCATGTTCTTCTTTAGCAAAGATGACAAAACAGCCGTGATGGATGACAAGTGAGGTACAAATCTGCTATAGTATTGGACTAACCCTAACAGACTCCTAACCTGTTTCTTCGTTTGAGGAACAGATAAATTTAATATTCTAGAAACCGTACTGGGAATTGTTTGGATACGTCCAGGACCAATAATATGTCCCAGGAATGTTATCTCATGACACGCTATTTGAATTTTAGTCGGTTTAGCGGTTAAATGGTTTTCCCGCAATATTTCCAAAACAGATTTAAGACCCAAAAAATGTTCCTCAAATGATGAATTAAACAAACATATGTCGTTAATGTAGGTAATTATATCTGATCTACCTGATAAAATTTTCCGCATCATGCGAATAAAGGTAGCTGGAGCATTCATTAGCCCAAAAGGCATCACGTTCCACTGGTAAAGACCTTGTGGAGTTGAGAATGCTGTGTAGTATTTGGCTCTTTCGGTTAGTGGAATCTGCCAATAACCTTTGGTTAAGTCAATCTTAGTGAAAAGTGTAGCATTGGATAGACGAGGACGTAAATCGTCAAGGATAGGATGTGGTTCGCTATCATGTACTGTCTGTGCGTTAAGTTTCCTATAGTCAACGCATAAACGTATGTTGTTGTCCTTTTTCCGGACAATGACTAAAGGTGAAGAAAATGGAGATGTACTAGTCTCTATAATACCTAAAGATACCATCTGTTCAAGTTCCTGAGATGTCTTACTCAGAAAATGTAGTGGTACAGAATAAGGATGAACACGTATTGGTGTATCATCGTTAAGAATAATATCGTGACTAATTACAGATGTGCAACCTGGTACATCAGTTAACACATCTGAGAATGATTGTAAAAGATCAGCAATGCGTTGATGCTGTTGCGGTGTAACCGTAGAAGAAATGGTCACATCACTCCAAGATTCAGTAGGTTGTACTATAAGTACAGGTAAAGGCATCTGCACTTCAGGAAAAGAAGATTCTTCTTCCTGTATAACAGATAAATTGGAAGAATGACAAATAGCTACAGTATTGTCATCTAGTTAATGAAAAATTGACTGTAAGTGTTCAGGACGTGTATGAAATTGCTTGAGCATATTAATATGGAATATCTTTCTGTGTCCCTTGATATCTAAGACGTAATCAACGTCGGAAATTTTATCAATAAACTTATAAGGACCAGTCCATGAGATCAGTAACTTATTGTTATTGTAAGGAAGTAATACATAAGCCTCATCGCCTAGGAATAATTGACGTAATCGTCTAGACTTGTTTTGTATAGATCGAGCCTTAGCTTTTGCAGCCTCAGAAGAAGCTGTTGCCAACTGGCAAGACTCAATAATGTTCTTCCGAAGATTAATCACATACTCGTAAGATGACTGAGTGTCCTGAGTCATCTCCGCGTCAATTAATAAGTCTTTTATTAGTCCCATAGGACCTCTTGGGGAGCACCAAAAACTAACTCAAAGGGAGAGAAGCCGGTTTGTTCATGCGGCACCTCTCGGTAAGCAAACAGGACAGCTGGGAGTGCTCTGTCCCAGTCCTGAGGGTGCTTAACCGTAACCTTATGTAACAGTTGTTTAAGTGTATGGATAAGTCTTTCAACTGCCCCATTACTCATGGGATGATAAATGCTACTCAAATTCCTATCAATGTTCCAGGTTTTCATTACTTCCTTCATGGTATCGGATATAAACTGCGACCCATGGTCGGATAATAATTTTCTAGGAAACCCTATTCTAGAAAAGATAAGATGTAGTGCATCAGCTACATCTGTGGTAGTGGTGGTCTTCAATGGAATGGCTTCTGGCCATCGTGTGCATAAATCAATGCACGTGAGAACAAATCTATGTCCTCTGGCAGATGGTAGAAGTGGACTAATTATATCTATGGCCATCTTGTCAAAAGGTCTTACTGAGATATCGCACGCCTGAATAGAAGCCGTGTGAAAAGCTCCACGTGCTTTCACTTCCTGGCATGTAGTACAGGAACGTACATACTGCAAAATATCTCGTGACACTCCTGGCCAAAAGAATGAAGACAATACTCGAGATCGTGTTCGAGTATATCCCATATGTCCTGCACACTGCGAATCATGCGCGTGTTGAAGAATGTACCGTCTAAAAGCACACGGTACCATAACTTGATGTTTTACCTTGAAAAAATGTGTTTTGACATGGATAATAGCTGTGGGGTAGAACTCTATAGTTCCCCCGAAAGTCATACAACGGACATATTCCCCTGTTGCACAGCTAGGATGCACCAGAGACTGCCGCACTCCAATTGTGGTGGACCCTGAATCTCTCAATACAGAAACTATGGAACCAAGTCACCAAGCGTGACCTTCCCAACGCGAATACGTCATAATCTTAGCATATATTTCGCGTTCAGTAGTCCATAAAATATCGACATATTCTATTAATGTTAGTGACCCCAAACGTTGCGCACTGCTAAACCCCA